>PVLC010001485.1:0-20120 GCA_004027655.1 Graphiurus murinus | reverse complement strand
TGATAGTGAATATTTTAGATTTTGCAGCAGGATTGCCAGATAAAATATAGGACATCTAGTTAAATTTGAATTTCAGACATAATTTTAGTAAAATTGTGACCCTAAATTTGTCCTCAAAATTATTTGTTGTATGCCAGGTGTGGTGGTGCACACCTGTAAACCCAGTACTTGGGAGTCTGAGACAGGAGGATTTTAGATTCAAGACCAACTTCAGCAACTTAGTAAGACTCTCAGCAACCTAGCAAGACCTTGATCCAAAACAAAAAATAAAAGGGGCTGATAGTGTAGCATAGACATAGAATGCCCCTGGGATACACACACACACACACACACACACACACACACAATTCATATTTGTTATATTAACCCGACCCTGCATTTTTACTTGCAAAATCTGTCAACTCTACTTTGTGGGCCATAAAATCTCATTGGCAACTACACAAACGTGCTACTATAGCAGAAAAGCCCCCTTAAACAAGGAATAAAACAAGCGTACATGACTATGTCCAATCTTACTTATGAATACAGAAACTCGAGTTTCACATCATTTTCATATGTTAGGAAGTATTTCTTTTGACATATATTTCAACAATCAAAAATGTAAAAAAAAAAAAAACATTTTATTTTTCTTTTTTGGTACTGGGGATTGAATTCAGGGGCATTCTACCTCTGAGCTATACTCTCAGCCCTTTTTAATTTTTTTTTTTTTTTAAATATGGTCTCGCAAAGTTGCCAGGGGTATCACTAAGTTACTGTGGCTGCCTTGAATCTTTGATCCTCCTGTCAGCCTCCCAAGTACTGGAATTACAGGTGTGAGTCGCCATGCCAAATGTAAAAACCATTCTTAATTTGCAAGCTATATGAAGGCAGGAAGGGCTTAGTTTGGTCCAATGGTTGTGGTTTGCTATAGTATAAATGCTTTTTGAATTTACAGTTTTTAAAAAAATGACTTCTTGTAGTACAACTGATCTGAAAGTCTAGGTACCCAAGTGTCAGTATATGCCATATGACTGACTTATTCGCTGACAGTAGAAAACTGAGTTTTGAGCTCTGCCAACATCTTCACTTAGTTCAGACTCATCTATTTAGGGATAAATGAGAACTCAGATCCATCCAATCGCTGCCAGTGGGAAGTGACTTAGACTACGTTCCCCTCCACCAAACAATAAGTGCAGCACCATACTGATTGAATATGTAGTTTTAGACCAAATGTTGGCTTTGTCCAACGTTATCTATTTTTAAAACTTTAATTGAGCCAAGTAAAATAAAATAAAATCCACTTAACAGGCAGAAAGTTGGAAGAAAAACTTACGTAAAACAGGAGCCACTCTCTCCTTTGAATCCTTTGAATTACATTTGCGCTTAGAACTTTGGGAAGGAAGGTGATCAAGAGTGATTACTCCCACTGTTGGCTTGACTTCAAACCATTCTATAGAATAGAAACATAAAAGTTATTTCTTAAAATGTCATAATGCTCATTGCCAAAATAAGACACCATAATTTAAAAATTAGGCAAACTATTTAAACAACTGTTTTTGGTATTCCAGAAGTGGTTTGAACACATAGGTTAACAACCCCTGCCCCATATTGTTCAAGGTCTTTGATACACAAAATAATTACTTTAAAAATTACTTTAAAGTCAGGCGTGGTGGCGCACGCTTGTAATCCCAGTACTTGGGAGGCTGAGACAGGAGGATCTGGGTTTGCGGCCAGCCTCAGCTACTTAGTGAGACCCTGTTTCAAAATAAAGAATAAAAAAAGAAATGGGGCTGGGGGTGTGGCTCAGAGGTAGAATGCCCCTGGGTTCAACCCCCAGTACTTCAAAAAGAAAAGAAAAAAAATTACTTTAAAGGTAACATGTTTATGTTTCTATTTGGTTTTGATACATTTTATTCAATAATATGCAAGAAGGTGAACAAATCATAAGTTTAATTAGTTCCAATGAAAATTGGAATGAAAAAAATAGGACATCATCACACACATCAAGAAATGACATAGTACCAGTACCCCCAAACCCTCCATTGTCACTCCCAGACAGTATCCTAAAAGGAAATGCTCTCCTGACTGTGTCATCATTTTAGTTTCACCTGTTTTTATTTTACATTAAAAAAAATTATCCATCACCTATTTCATTGTGCAAACATGTTTACACTATAAAAATAGTGGCTTAAAATTATTCCCACATTTCTTTCCTTCTAACTGATCCTATAAACTGCAGGACTTAGGCAAATGCCCCTTGCTTCTAAAAGTCTCTTAAGAAACAAAATGCTTTAGGTGGTTGTGATAAAAGAATAGACTGTTTAGAAAGTCGTACTGAAATGGTTCTTCCTATGAATTGTAGATGAATTAAGAACTTAGGCTGGGCATGGTGGTGCATGTCTTAGGGAGGCTGAGACAGGAGGATCACAGATTTGAGACTAGCCTCAGCAACTTAGACTCTCAACAACCTAGTGAGACCCTGTTTCCAAACAAAAAAATAAAGAGGTAGAAGGCCCTTGGGTTCAATCTCCAGTACTACAAAAAAGTAAATAATAAATAAGAGCTTAGTACAATGCTCCAATAAAAAAATCAATTAGAGAAATAATTCTAGTGCTTAAGTGGCACCCTTCACAGTAATTGCCTTGGAGCGCAAGTATAAACTTAAAAACTTTTACAAGAAACCTGAAAGCATAAAAAAAAAAAAAAAAAGCCAGAGTACACCCTCATGTGCCAGCAAAAACTAACCAGCAGTATTTAGAAACATTAAACTTGTAAAGGAAACAAAACAAAAAAAAATGTTAAAGTTTCCACCTTAGCAATTTAAATATAGAATATATAATGGTAGAAACAGTAGTTAGTACAAAGTTTGTATCCATTTTTCATTTCTGCCATCACAAATTACCACTAATCTCCTGATTTATAACAACAGCCATTTTTATCTCAGATCAGAAGTCCAGGCCCTCTGCTTGGGTTCTCAGAAGACTGAAATCAAAACATGGACAGGGCTACATTTCTTCTGGGAGCTCCAGGGATGAAAGTGCATGCAAGCTCATTCAGGGTGTTGGCAGAATGCACTTCCTTGCATTTGTGAGACAGAGATCCCTGTTTCTTTGCTGGCTGTCAGCCAAGGGCAGTTCTTTACTGTGAGAAGCTTGGCCACATAATTTCTAAAGCTTTCCATGTCTGCCTTGCAGCAATGACAGGTTGAGACCTTATCTATAACCCTTAAGTCTCCTTCTGTTGAATCTTTTAAATTCCAGTTGGACACAGCTCTCTACTTTTAAGGGCTTATGTGATTAGATTGGGTATATCTGAATAATCCAGCATACACATTTTAAGGTCTATATTTTAATTACATCTGCAAAGGCTTTTTTTTCCAATATATGTAACACATTCATAGGTTTCAGGGTTTAGAGCATGGCAATGTGGGGACTCATTCTGCTTACTACAAAGTTTGATAAGATAAACTATGTTAAATTAAATATATGTATATATATACGAATGAGGTTAAGAATAACATGAAAATAGTAGCATAAATAAAACTCTGTGTACGTGTGTGTGTATGTATGTGTGTGTGTGTGTGTGTGTGTGTGTGTGTGTGTGTTTTACTGGGGATTGAAAACAGAGGCCTTTTACATCCAAGCTACACCCCCAGCCCATTTTATTTTTTGTTTTGAAACAGGGTCTTGCTAAATTTCTGAGGCTGTCCTGGAACCTACAACCTTCTGTCTCGGCCTCCCAAGTATTGGGATTACAGATGTACACCACCATGCCCAGCAATGAAACTTTGGGGGAAGGTGTACTGGGGATTGAATCCAGGGGCATTCTATTTCCAAGCTACAGCCCTAGTACGAGCTTGCGCTCTCTCTCTCTCCTCTCTCTCTCTCTCTCTCTCTCTCTCTCTCTCTCTCTCTCTATTTATTTATTTTTGAAACAAGATCTCACTAGATTCCTTAAAATCTCACTAAATTTCTGAGGCAGATCTTGAACTATCTCAGCCTCTCAAATATTGGGATTACAGGTGTGCACCACTATGGAAATTATTAAAAAGGGCAGCAAGACAGTAGTTACCAATGGAGGGAAGTGTACATTTCTTAAACTGCATAAGGATATACAAGTGTTTATTCATTGTTATTCGTCTTCTCTAAATTGTTCAAACACATATACACATGGATATATGACATTTCACAGCAAAATTCTAATGTTTAAAAATCTGAATGTACTATTAACCTGAATTCTTTACTCATAATTTCATGCATAGAGAGCCTGAGATCACAACAAATCAAGGAACAGAAAGAAGAAATATGGGAGATGAAAAAAATGAACAGAGTAAAGGACAGCAAACCCCAAATATCTTACACTTTGGGAAGAAAAGGCGTTAAAGTTTCTGCTTTCCTCTCCTTCCAGAGACCAAAGAGAAAAATGGGTCTTCAGAAAGTAGTATTCAAAGGAAAGAGAAATCCTAATAGCTTATGTTTGCCTCATTTCTTGAATGATTTGCAGCTATGGAAATGATGAGTTTTCTAGGTGTGTGAAATAAGATTCAAGGGATGAGCAGTGTCCTGAATAAGTACTAGGAAAGTGAGTGAGAGAAAATATGAATATGAATATACTTTGCCACGTGCCTGGGACCACTGTAATGGCATGTGCTTTTGATGCTTTGATAATTATTCCAGCAACGCCTCTGGAAGATTGCCATAATTTGCCCATACGCATCACCATCCACATAGTAATAAGGCTACTATGGAAAGAATAACACTGACCATACTCTAGACCACATCTATAATGAATCCTGATAATCCAGGCTTTTCTCAAAGGAAAATTGTATCCCAATTAACTCTTGAACATTCCCATCCTCGTCAGTTACTTGAGTTGATATGTGAACTTACTTCCCACAAAAGTTTACATGAATAGATTGGCTAACTTTTCTAAAAAGGAAGCATCTATATCCTATGTTAACCTATGCTTTCACCACCATGAATAATTATAAGCCGTTCCAATGATAATAAATTATTCTATTGCTAACATAAAAGAAGTCTTTTCCCATTTAGCAAGTGACAGCAGAAAACAGAAATGGGGCCCCAGGAGGCCTTTCTTTCATTCCTGCTCAAGAATAGCCTTATTGAGTTTAGGAGAACTCAGCTGACCGTTTCTAAGGAAAACTTACTTGGATTCAATTTTCTGCTTAATTTTCTTTGTAACATGTGTAAGAGGAAGAGGAATTCTACTTTAAGTTCATTGCTGAGCTTGTTGGGATTGCTTATTACTTCTGATAGCCTAATGTTATCTTTTATAGACTTTGAAGCTGTAGACCTGGGAACCAGTGGTAAATTCATCTGGTAACTATAGTCTGTGAAATTTACGAAGTCATCCTGAATACTTTTAATTCTGAAATAAGAAAGAAGATATTGTTGATAAGTCACATTTTAGTAACAAAATATCAAAAGTTTCACATTAAATTTTAGTACAAGAAAATTTCAGATAACTTACACTCGGTGTGTTAATAAAGTGTAAACCTCTTGTATCAATATTTCAGGTACTCCGGTTTTACAATGGATTGTTCCATGGATTAGTTCTTTAGGTAGTTTAAAATTTTTTCTTGCTAGAAACTTTAATAATAGAAAGAAAATAATTTCATCATAAGAAGTTCTATAAAAATCACTGTGAACTCACTTTCATCTTTATCTCTCAACTAATTTTCTGATGTTTAATATGTTAACTATCAAAAGATAACATTATTATTCAGAAAGGAAAACAACTATTATATTCCTCACGAACTGAAGCCAGTCTGTTCAGTTCCTTAGGCTGCTCATGATATAAACAATTGAAATATAATAAACTCTTTGATTCATGGAATAAGTTGTCAAATTAGTAGCATCATTATTACTGTAGCATTGTAGCACAAAGTCACACACACACATATATATATATATATATATATATATATATATGTATATACAGATAGAGAAATAGATATAGATATCTATGACATTGGGGGTGTACCTTTTAAAACAAACTTCTTTTTTTTTTTTTTTTTTTTGTAGTACTGGGGATTGAACTCAGGGGCATTCTACCTCCGAGCTATACCCCTAGTCCTATTTTTTTATTCTTTATTTTGAAACAAGGTCTCACTAAGCTGTGGAGTGCCTTACTAGGTAGCTGAGGCTGGCCATGAACCTGGCTCCTCCAGTCTCAGCCTCCCAAATGCTGAGATTACAAGCATGCGCCACCACGCCAGGCTTTAAAACAAACTTCTTAACAGTAAATGATTGCTAATTTACCTTCTCTAACTGTGCCCAGTTATCCAACTTGACTTTTAAAGAGGTTCCATTTTCAAAGGATGATATTTTAAGGTCCCAGGGATAATATATACAGAATATTTCTGCAATGAGGAAGCCATTTGAAAAATCTCTGATCCATAGCAATAAGGAAATGAAATAAAATGTAGTTAATAATTCGGTTTGTGTTGTTTTATAATTAATTAACACTAATTTACTATTTCAGACAGAAAATATGTTGTAAAATTTGTTTTGTTGGCTCGTTGCTCCGAAGAGACTACAGATTAGCATTTTCTAAAAATTATATACACATCAAAGACTTTGGTGTTCTTTTAATGAATCCAACTGATTAATTTTTATTGAATCACCATTTTAACAAGCTCCCCAGATGATTCATATGCATATTAAAAGTTTCAGATGCATCTTTGTAAGAAATGTAAGGAATCCTGAATACTGAAATTAGTAAACTAGGGTCCTTCCTGCAAAAGATTACTGGCTTTAGTTTTTATGGAATTCTATTGGCATTCCTAGAGCAAATATTAACTGACAGTTACGGAGCATCTTTTAAAAATCCCTGATAAACTTCAGAGCAGAAGCAATTTCTGAAGGAGGGATCCTGATTAGTATTGATGCCCAGTATCCCTAAAGAAACAGCCTTGAGGATTTTCGTATTTTTGTAGTACCAAAGCATTCCAATATTAGTTTAAGTCTATAATTAAAAGATTGGTCTAATGAACTAATGAAGAAAACACTTCATTATATTTTTTCTTAAGCCTAGCTCCCTAAGTGTTTTCCTTGTGTTGTGAATGGGCAGGGGTCTTCGTCTGAAACCTAAACCAGGCCATGGTAGACAATTCCAGGCCCAGCAGGCGGCGGAGGAAAGGAGGACTGGGCCCCGGGCGCCTGGTGGGCCAGGCTTGCTGGGCACCTGTTTATGTTCCTGGGGAAGAAACTGAGATTCAAGCCCTGGAGCCAGCGCAGAACAGAACAAGACAGGCGGGAGTTCCTCGGGGGCTGCGGATAGACCAGTAGCTTCTTAGGCTTCCGTCGGATCGGAGCTGCTGGCTGCTGCAAAAGTGGAGGCGACTGGGCTGGGGCTGCCGCCGGCTGCGGCTGCGTAGAATATCCTTCTTCCTGGCCGGCGGCAGCCATGACGCTTTCTGGGTTTCCACGGCAACCGCAGCAGTGGGCGGGGCCTAGGCATCCTCACAACCCCTGCGAGGCAGGGAGGGGGTAGGGAGTTACTGGAATTTAGCATCACCAGGCTCTGGTTTGGGTCAGTCTAGGGAGCTTAAACCTTGAGCAGAGCTTTTAATTTCAGTTTTAATTGGGTCTCAACCAATTTAGAGCTTTATTTTTTCTATCAATTCGTGATTCTAAGTTTTGTAATTTAAATATTGTGGTTTCTGCGCAGCCGAAGTCCTATGATCAATCAAGCATTTTGAGGAGCGATGTGAGAAAGTTCCAGAGGACAGGAATAGCTTTGCGAATTGGAAGCAATAGGAGTTTGAAAATGCGAAAGGGAAAAAAAATGTTCAAAAATTAACATACCTGTTTCTTAATTATTACATCAAGCATTTATAAAAATTGCATAATATTTGAAAGCAATTTGTAGGTTAGATTATCATACTTCACCAAGATGCCCTATTAAGCATGATTCACTCATCCATTTAATAAATAAATACTAAGTACCTTCTGTATGCCAGGAACTAATCTAGTCACGGGATTTATCAGTGAAAGATGCAGGAAAAATAGAAAAAAATACAGAGTGGTCATGGACCACTATGAATTAAATATTTTAATATATTTTTATTGGTGCATTGTAGTCTGACATCATAATGTAAGTCATGTAAATATTTACACAAGCAAAATGATTAAAATCCTTCAAATTTTTCCAGTGAAATACACATTGAACAAGATAAAACATTAAACTTATTGATGGTACTATATAATATTTCATTGAGTGTTTATTCATATACATATTAATGAAGCAAACCAATGTGAATTTACATGTATTTAAAAAATAAAAATAAAAATGAAGCTCTATGAGTGTTTTTTCCTCGCACAATGAAGTTTTTCATTAAGGATTCATTCATTCAATGAACATTGAGGAAATATCCTGAGCTACGCACTATATCTTCACTCTCCAATATGGCAGTCATTAGCCATGTGTGGCTGTTCAAACTTAAATTTAAGTCGATTTAAATGAAATACAGTGACACTGTACATTTTGACTGCTCACTAGTCACCTGTAGCTGGAGGCTGTCTAATTGGAAAACACAGATATTGCACTTTTCCATCACTGCAGGAAGTTCTATTGGACAGCTGTGCACTAGAATATTTATAAACGACATGGAGATATAAATATCAGTGAAGAGATCCCTACGTTGAAAGACTTTTCCACAATAAAAATACATTAGGACCAGGGATGAAGCAAATAATTTGGCTTGGGGGAGTCTAGAATGTCTTCTCAGAGGAGGCAACCTTTAAATTGGATCTTAAATGGCAGTATTTCGAACCAGTTATTCTGTAGGCGTTGGGGAACTGGTTTTACTTTTCTGAGCTGTGTGTCTTTAGGTAAGATATTTAACTATTTTTTTTTTATTTGTAAAATATGGAAATAAATAGGATAAACCTCACAGGATTGTGAGAATTCAATAAGCAAGTTAAGTATGTAAAGGGCCATAAGTCAGGGCAGCACTGTGTGCTCATTGAGCATATGATTGCTTCTAAGATGATCCTGGAAATCTGTTGAATAAAAGGGAAGGGGGTAGTTCCACACAGAATGACTAATGTGAAGAAAGGAATAGAGATGAGAGAGTTTTTATGGATGTCAGATATAACAAGTGACCCACTAGAGTTAGAGAAAGTGATTAAGCATTAACATGAAGACTAACCCAAGATTTGGGTTGTTGTGGCCAGAGAGAGTAGCAGGGTAGGGCTCCAGATTGAGGTTCCGTTGTGAACCGACTTACTAAGGAGTCACATTTATGTAATAAATGTGTCAATTGCTAAGTAAATAAGTCTCTGGTACAAAGACTCTTTAGTGTTCTGCGATGTGAAAGCTGGAACCCTGCAAGGTTATTTCTCCTTTGCTAAGCCTTTGGTAAATTCCATCAATAGTAGAGGCTAGAGAGGCCAGACAGCCAGAGGAAGGGGCCAGGGATTTCTGTTTCCAGTTCACCTGCTGTTCATTCCTGGGTCACCACAGCAACAAGGCTGCATCTGCAACTGGCAGCTGGTTCCCATTTCCAACTGTTTTAGCACTCCTGGCAGGTTTCATCATACTCAGAGATTTTAGCAACCATGAGAAGTGTCCCTCCTTAGAAGTCTGAGACTCAGATTTTACTCCAGGGCAGCCCCTCTGCGTTCCTGAAGTCCAGTGCACCCATCTCCCTAGAAGACTGAGTCTATGGGGCTTTTCCTCCAAGTCTTAGGTTCTTGTACACTCAACATCCTTCACAGCATTTATATATTGCTTCCTGAGCATATATTTCTGTGTTAATTTGATGGCCCCATTTAAGTTTTTTCAGTGCGGCAGCATCTATTTAACCAGTTCCTTACATTAAATCCTTGGTGTTGAGTACATGAAGTGACTTCTTTTTTCCTAATAGGATGCTAACTGATATGTAGAGTAAGGTTTTCTACTACTACTATTTCACCTGTATCTTACTAGGAGGTCTAAGGTCTTGGCTTCTTCCTGTTCAGTCCAAGTCAGCATAATATCATCAATACAGGGACTAGTGTGATGTTCTGTGAGATTTAAGATTCTAAAACATTTCTGCTATTCTTGGGGCAGAGAGCAGGAAAATTAATTTGACCCAAAGCAAAGATCATGATTATGTACAACTGATCCCAATGGGAAAAAAACTGCTTTGGGTGGTCCTTGCAGAATGTTATAGAGGTGAAGAAGTATTTTCAAGATCAATAACAATGGAATAGTAGCTAGGCACTGTAGTACTACATTCCAGTAAAGATACTTCAAATGGAGCCAGGCATAATGGCGCATGTTTGTAATCTCTGTACTTGGAAGGGTGAGAGAGGAGGATCACAGACTCGAGGCCAGCTTCAGCAATTTAGTGAGATTCTATTTCAAAAATAAAATTAAACTAAATTAAAATAGAGCTGGGATAGAATGCTCTTAGGTTCTAACACACACACACACACACACACACACACACACACACATACATACACACATACACATTAAGAGAGAGAGAACTTCAAATGGAAAAGCAGATATAATTGGAGGATCCTCCTGATCAAGCTTACAGTAATAGTCATTTCCTAAGATCATTCCATCAAAGTCAATGATCAGTGTTGGTCTCTCACTTTAGCTGCACCTTCCTTCCACTTTGGAGTTGATTGGATACAAAAGCAGGTGTTTGCTGTGCTACCGTCCACTGAAGGCAGTTGTGTTGCTCTAGAGACCTGCCCCAGCCCAGCTTCACAAACAGGGGTAGAGATACATCTTAGTGATCCTGCAGTCTAGTTAGAAAGTTTAGTTAGCCCTCATACTGAGCTATATTCTCCATATTCTTCTGATATATTCTGATATTTTTGTTTTGATTTATATAGCTTTATTTTTCAATGAGTTGAAATTTGTTCAGGAAAAAGAGGTACAATTCCTGGGTCCCTCTAAAATCCCAATATTTTTAAAGGCAGGAAAAAATATTTAAAACAAGAAAAAATGAAAGAAATACAGAACAAAATATGCACATTCCTTTTAATATGAATAGGCCCGATGCCTATTATAAATACTGATGATTTCTTTCAATACTTATTCTAGATACCAAAATGTAGGATTTTTGTAACTTATATTCATTCATTGACTATTGACATATTTTGTCTTTTTGTCATCTATAAGTCAATAGTATATAAATTAGGAATGTCTTAAAATTTTGAGACTCCTATGACATTGTTTGTAAAAGTTATTTTACACAATACCATAATAACAATTTAAAATTCATTAAAATCTGCTAGTTTCATCACCTTGATGAAGATAGACTTTTACTATCAAGAAAACTGGTTTAAATGTATTTTTCTGGGAAATATGTGATACAGTATGACTCTGAAGATACATGGATTTTAGTAGCTAATAGACTATTACAGAGAATCAGAGGACTTTGGGGATGTCCTAGTTTGTTGTCCCTGTTCTGGAGTCACTGATACCCAAAGACACTTGAAAGCAGTAATGGTTGGTTGGTGATGTTTGTCCTTAACTTATTTTTGCAATTCCAAAATACAAAGGTGTATAGTTGTCATGAGGGTCACAATGATGTTACTGAATGAGATGCAAGAAATTCACTACATAAAAAAGCCACATAGATCAAAGTTACACAGAATTAATCCCAGAAGGAAAGTGAAACTTCCCTTTCTTGTAGGTTCCTGGGAATCCAGCAATCAATCCAATGATTACTTGATTAAGATGAGGAAACCCATCACATTTTCAAGAAACTCCCTCTGGCAGCTCACAACTGTTTTTAAATTATCCTGTCCACTCTTAATGTTCTCAATATTTTCTGTGTGCCACATGCAAGAAATTAATACCAGCACATATTTTCTCTAGTGCTCATTAAATGGGAGTATCAAAAGCCTATTTCCTGGGGTTAACCAAGTATGTTTCCATATTCTGATCTCTACCATCTATGTTGACTGCAGATTTCAACTACCTTTGTCTTCATCTGTATTTAAGCTTAACCTCTTGGGTAATCTCACCCAGAAACTATTTCATAATTATCACAGGACCAAGTGGTTTTTCTGAAACAATTTGGTCTAGTTTTCAATGTGTTTATAATGGAGAAAATTCTTTTCATACTTCTACTACCACCAACAATCTTTTTTAAGTCTAAAGACATAGCTATGAGAATGCAATAAACTGAACACATGAATTAGAAATGTTTAGATCTAAAAAAAAGAATTAGCTGGGTGTGTGGTGCATGCTTGTAATCCCAGTACTTGGAAGGCTGAGACAGGAGGATCCAGGTTCGCAGCCAGCCTCCACTACTTAGTGAGGCCCTCTGCAACTTAGTGTATTAAAATATTTAGCAATTTCATATATAGATGAAACTGTGGATACTGTTCACTAATGTAATTGTAATTACAGTTAATAGTCTTGCCAGTTATTGATGATAACTATAAAGAGATATAACCGTTAATGAAAATTCCAGTAGGAAAGATACTTCTTTCCCTCCATAAATAGAGACTTAAAAATCAAATCTTTATGATTATGCTGTGAGATTATGTAAGAATGAGTCGGGAGCTACAAAGTTACAGAAAAAAGTGAGGCCATTAGAACCTGGACTCTAATTGCTGAAGGTTAAAATATTACTTACACTAAGAAATGAACAGGCAACCACTATTGAGCTTTAAAATTAGTCAAAACTATGTTTGGCATCTGAGATATAAAAGTAAATGATTAAGTCTTTAATCACTTTTAAGAAATTGATTCTAATATTGGAATATAAACTATATAAATCATAGTGCATATTCTGACTTAACTTTGTAGTTATTTTTTATTTTTCCTTATTTATTTATTTATTTATTCATTTATTTTTGTGTGTGTGGTACTGGGGATTGAATCCAAGGGCATTCTCTCTCTAGCCCAATTTAATTTCTTTTATTTTTAAAGAATGTTGCACCAAATTACTGAGGGCTTCACTAAATTGCTGAGGCTGGCCTCAATCTTGTGATCCTCCTGTCTCAGCCTCTCAAGTACTGGGATTACTGGTGTGTGCCACCATGCCCAGCCAGGAACATTTCTTGCTAGTGAGAAGATAGCACTCCTACTTTCAGTCAACATCACAATAGTGAACTTCATTCCACATTGAACTGTAGAAGTTCATCCTCCTTCCTATTGGAAAATGGAACAAGGAGAGCACAGCTAGAGAGTAGGAACAGATGTTTTTTTGGTGTTTTGTTTTGTTTTTAAAGATACTACATGAAAGGAGTTAACTGACCAGGGAGGGGATGATACAGAGCCCACAAGAATCAAAAGCCCGCTTCCTTACAGGCTAGAGGCTTTTTATGGGGCATCAGGAGGGAGGGGGGACTGAAGCAGTCCTGTATTTCTCTGATTAGTGGTTTAACAGCAAGTCAGGACAGGTAAATTTATGGGGCTGGGGCAGGAGGATGGTTAGAGGCCCTTTTCCCACCATTCCAGAAGTTCTTTGTTCTCAACCTCCTCTAGCCAGACCTCACAGTGCCTAAATATCCCAATTCGTTATTAGGAAAGGCAGGAACTTAGAAGTAAGGAGAGAAAATAAGATAGAAATACTCATAAGCTATCAGCATGAAAAGCTTATTTCTTATTGACATCTATTGTTATATAATTGAACCACGCTGAAGCTGAATGGCTTGAATTATTTACAAACACTCTTATTTTCTCACAATGATATGCAGCAGCCTTTGGGCTGGGATCAGGTAAGTTCTTCTGCTAGTCTTGCATAGGGCCACTTATATGGCTTCAGTTCTCTGGCTGCTGAAGCTGAACTGCATAATCCAAGACACTCTCACTCACATACAAAGCAGTTGGTGCCTGCTGTCCCTGGGCTCCTCTCTTCATGTGTTTTCCCATTGAGGAGGCAAGCCCAGGCTTGTTTACCTGATAGTTTTGTTCTTTCATATGGAAGTGGAAGCTACAAGGTCTCTTGAGGCCTAAGCTCAAAAGTAACCCTACATCACTTATACCACGTTTCCTAGTCATGGACCAGAAACAGGACCAGTCCAAATTCAAGAGTCATTGTAGTAGATTTCCACCTCTTGATGGGAGTGGAGAGGAAGTCAGATTGCAAATGTTTGTGCCCAGGAATGGGAGGAATTCTTGGGGATATTTTACAAAGGTCTTTTTTGCCTCTCTTAGTCAAATAGAATTTGGTTTTGTGCATGTAATTTTCCCACAAAAGTTTCAAGACAATTGAGAGAAGTTACCATCCCAAGGAAAGAATGCTGTGTTTTGCCTTCTGAGCATGGCCTTCTCTCCCTTGTTTGTTAAATTTCAGAGAAATTTTCATCTGACTTAAATAAATAGGGAGATGTCCTTCCAGAAGACGTTATTCACTGGTATATGAACAGTTGTACAACACAAATAGAACTGGCTACCTAATTTGCACAGAACAGTGCAAAATAAAAATATAGGGTTCATTTCTCAAGAATTAATAGTGTCAAGGTGATGATAAACTTAGGGTTCATTTTTCAAGAATTAATCATATCAAGATGATGATAAACTGGGCACAATGGAGCATGCTTGTAATCCCAGTACTTGGGAGGCCTCAGCCACTTAATAAGACCCTGTTTCAAAATAAAAAAAAAACAAGATAGGACTGGGGGACTAGCTCAGAGATAGAACACCCATGAGTTCAATCCCCAGTACCACTAAATAAATAAATGAATAAATAATAAAGAAAGCTCTCAGTCAACATTCTCACTGCTATAATTCAAAATAACTGACCACACAATTTAGAGGAAGGAGGATTTCTTTGCTCACAGTTTTTGGAGATTTCAGAGGTTCAGTCTATGTCAACCGGATCTGCAGAGCTCAGGGCTGCTGACAAGAAGCAGAGAGAGCAAGGCTCTGTTCTTACACCCTAGAGGGCAGAAGCAAGAGAGAAAGCAAAGGAGAAAGGACCTTATATAATCCCCAAGGCCACATCCCCAGGGGCCCATACTTAGCAACCAAGCCCCTCTTCCATCATTGGTGCTTGGTTCTAGGGGGGACATTCTAAATCCAAACCATTACAATAGCAGATCATTAAAGCAAGTGTGGGGGCTTTCTACATGCGGGGCCTTGCAGCAGAGTCCAGCTCAGTATGTCCAAAGAGAAATGTGTATGTGTGTGCATGCATGCGCATGTGTATGTATCATGTAGGTTTTCCAACTCATATACAACTCATGAAGAAAGTTTATAAGACACCAATACTTTTGGTTTTTCAAGGATAATATAACTGAAAAGTTAAAATCACTGCCTTCCATTCCCTGTGACTAAGACTCTGTGGCTGAGAATTAAACTAAGTTTTTACAAGGAGAAATGTCTTCTTCGAGGCAGTATGCATTATGTACCCAGTGGGCATGGTTCTGCTTAATAATTTAAAACCTAACAATGGGAAGTACTAATTTCACTTTGAAACAGAGAGCTCAAAAATCATGAGGTAGTTAGGAAAAGTATTATTCCCTCCTTGTATAGTTGAATTATACTGTCCCTGAGAATTAATGTTTGTCCTTGGATAGTACAGAAGTGTGTGTGTTTGTGGGGGAGTGTGTTTTTTTCTGGGTTAACAGAGATAACTTAAAAGCCTGCCTGTCCCTTACACTGGCAGAGATATCACAAAGCCAGACCAGCTTCCAAGTGCCTCAGCTCAATCCTGGACCAGCTTGACAGGTGTGCAAATTGTGCTGTGGCATGAGGCCCCAGATCTCCGGGGACTCCATGCTTGGGGCCAATTATGTAGCTATTCCTGTTCTGCTGTGACACTGTACATCCAAACTTCCCTCTCTCCACCCATGCAGCAAATATGCCTTCAGGTGTTTACCTGTCAGAGGAATTCTAGCTATGTTAATGAATTCCCTGAGGGACTATTCTATATCAGTGGTTCTCAGGGGGGCAATTTTTTCCCCCAGGGGACATCTAGACATTTTCACTGTCACAACAGTAGGTAGGCAGGGTACTAACATGCAGTGGGTAGAGGCTGGGGATGATTCTGCATGTCCTACAATGCACAAGACAGGTCTTCACAAGAAGTTTCTAATACTGAATGTCACAAGAGTGAGGTTAGAAAATCCTGTTTTAGACTTGAACTTGCAGAAATGTGCTGCTGAGGGTTAGGCATAGATTCTGAAAGAAGTATGCTGCTGTGGGTAGATAGTGTGAGTCCCTGAAGGATGTGAATGAAAGGGGGACTGACTTCACACACTTGAGGACAAAAGGTGGAGGCCTGGGGGCTGACAGTTCTTGAACTATGTTTTAAAAATGTATCTATCTTTGGGAGATGGAGAAAGGAGAACAAAGAGCATGTATATTTATCAACAATAAGAACCATGTTAAGAAACAAAGATTAATCCAGGTGTGGTGGCACAGACTTGTACCCCCAGTGCTTGGGAGGCTGAGACAGGAGGATCATAAGTTAATGGCCAGCCTCAGCAAATTAGTGAGGTCCACTACAAATTAGTGAGACTCTATTTCAAAATAAAAAAATAAAATAGGGCTGGGGATATAGCTCAGAGGTAGAATAACCCTGGGTTCAATCCCCAGTACCACACCCCCCAACATGCACACACATAAAGAAACAAAGATAATTGTACTCTTATTTTTGCAGACTTGGTGGATATTTTCTTCCTAGTGTTTATTTCCTACACATCACTGCAGCAAGATAAAGTAGTTAATAAAAAGTCAGCTCCATAAAAGTGAACCTTAGGAGGAAGTTACTCTATTGAACTACAAGCAGGATCAGAACACTTTTTCCCCCCTCTTGAGTTCTGAAACATTTCTGACAAAAGACAAAAAATTGAGGCAGTAGGAAAAAAAACTCTCAAGTGTATTGCTGATAAAATTCTTCAGTGAGAATGCAGCTTATGTCTGTGGACAAAGGTTTTGCTAATACTGCACTCCAGCATCAGAATGAAGATCTCCCAGGCACAGGTGTGTTGGACCACGATAAGGGTCAGATTAGCTGCCATAGGTGTATATATAGAGAAGCGGAATGTCTGCTCCCCATGGCAGCCCAGTTCAGATAGGGAGACAAAAGGCCAGAGCATGCTCAATTCTCCTTCCAGCTTAACCATTCCCATCCATGTGCCCCATCTTTTGTGGGGTGGAGGTGTTGCAGGTGACAGTTGGGGAGGATGGAGACTGGGTCAGTACAGAGCCAGGGAGCACTGAGGAAATGGTGCTTCTACACATGGGAAATCCCAACAGCAGAGAGAGAAAGACACCCTCTTGCCCACATGTAAACATGTTCAGGATGCATTCAGTCACTCACTGTCTTGAGGGAGAGGGACGACTGATAAACTTTCCTTTCTAATGAGAATGGAAGGAAATGGGGTGGAGGGAGAGATTATGAGATCAAGGACTTGAATCCATAGAACTGCTCAGGCTCACAGCGTTCACTTTCAAACCCCTTTTAAATAGCAGCTGAAGTTAGGAGCCCAAAAGGTGGTGAGTCATGTCCAAAATGCTGCTTCATCCATTCTGAGGAAGGAATGAACTATAAGAATCCCACCAGGGCATGAGGACCAGGTATCAAGAGACGGCAGCACTAATTCTTTCATTTCCACACTATCACCTAGCCCTCCTTGAAACCCAAACATTTCATTTAAAAAAAGAAGTAGCATGGCAATTCCATCTTGTATATGGATAAGGAGAGATTGGAAAGCAATGTGTCTTCTGCGTCATATTCCTTTGGTCTGATTCAGCCATGCTCTTACTGTGATATAGAAAATTGAAATGTCCTGTCATCAATTTCCCCCTCAGCTACTCCTGGGAGGAAGCATGGCTGGCTGCTCCTCATTCCTCATCTCTCCTATTTCCCCTCCCTATGCTCCTCATGTGGGACAATTTTGCAGAGTCCATGCAGAGGTCCTTGATGGACATTGAATATCCTAATGGTTTCTCCTGCCCTGAATCAATAAGTGATCTCTTTTCTAATCCTTTCCCAGCTGGTATCAAGTCATATGTCCATTAAAAATCCAATCCTCTCCTTCCTTGAGTCTTTGGGAATCGTCACTGTTTGGTGAATCACCAACCTGCTCTATTTATCTTCTGGTACAAAAACATGAATATCTCTGGATTCTAGGAAGTGGACCTAATCAATTTTTGCTGTATGATATAGAGTGGATGAATTAAAATAGCTGGATTCATTCCAATGAATGTCTTCTTTCATATGTTTAAGTGGTTTATTTATTTATGAAATTTATTGGTACATTGTAATGATTCATCACAGAGAGGGTCAAAATGATATATTCATACATGAACACACACATTACTTGGTGTATTTCAGGAGGGAACAGTTCAAATAATATTATGTCCATATATGAAGGTTACCACTACCAATCCCACTAATATGTATAGGAAGGTAGAAAAGGAGAGTGAGGTGGGATATGGAGAGAAATGTTTAGGTTATTTATATTGCCTGGAGCACCCCTTTTCCATGGTGAAAAGTCCTCCCATGGATCATTATTTTGGGAGGAGGTCAAAGGTAAGATCTTGATATGCTGGCTTTAAAAATTATTACTATTGACTTGTAAGAGACAGAGATTTTAGAGCTTTACTTTAACAATATTCAAGATTTTAATTACCTTATCTTTGGTGCTATTAAGGATAACAATTGTTGGCAGTAAGATTTGCTAGGCTATTATCTGTGTCAGCTGCACAGGCATAACTGCTTAGCTCCCTGACAAGAGGGTGAAATTCACATCAAGGCCCATTTTGACTATTTACACTTATAAAATTGCTTCGAAGATTTAAATAGTTTAGTTGCTTAATGCAAACCATTCTGTATAACCTGTGACAAGAACTTCAATGCTAGAACTAGTCAAGCAGTCTAATGGATTCCTAACTACAGCATTTTAAAAGTGGAATGATGGCTTCCCTCTGGAATGTTCTTTTAGATATTTATAAATTTACCTTTATAGTAAGAGCCACATGGAATTAGCACAGGATAAAAAAAAAATAATAGCCTTTCTAACACAAACATCTCAGTAATGGGTGGCATCAGACATTTATTTCTACTTTGTCCTATGTTTAGTATGGATATTTTGGACATATGAAAAATGACTACTTACCCACCACTTATTGGTTGGCATTGTTTAAAATCTGGTCTGAAGGGGACTAGTGATGAGTGATAGAGAGCAAGAAAGAGACTTTCAACTTCATCCCTGTTGATAACCTTTTGCTCTCTCAAAAAAAACCAATCAAGCAGATGTGTGTGAATTTTCTTCTTTTGTGAGGGGATGTGGAAGGTTTTTATTTTAGTTGCCTCTTTTACGTTTCAAGGAAGAGAGACTCACTGAAGTTATTTCTGACAGTCAGAGGGGATAGGTTGTTATGTGGCATGCCAGAGTTCATGTTTAGCGCACCGCTGCTCAGGCTTCCTGCCAGCTCTGAAAGTTCTGTCTTCTGTTTACTGCCACTGGGGCTTTGGGCCTCAGGCTGGCTTCTGCAGAACAGTAGAACAATGGCAGGCAGGTGAAGAAGGAGAAACCTATGGGAAGTCTGCTCCGAGAGTCAATGGTTCTACTATCCACAGAGAAACCCATCGCCCCATAACCCCCGCCCTCACTCTCCATCCCTTACAATCTTATTCCCCTGGCATTTCTGTCTGATATAATTTGTTAATTGCTTATTTGTTTTCCAGCCTCTTAAATCAGAGAATAACATTGGTTAAGCTTATCTTTCAGTGTCACAAATCATCCTCCTGCCTGTTGTCTGCTCTTGGGGAAAAATGCCCAATCATCTCTGGAAGGAGATGGCATATGATCCATATTGTATGTGCTGAACTTGTCAGTGGCTATAGGTTTGACAAATTTTCAAGGCATACTTGTTGTTCAATGAAGATGAATACACTTATAATGGATTTATTGTTTTATTTTATGGTACTGGTATTAAATCCAGGGGCATTCTTCCTCTGAGCTACACTCTAACCCTATTTTATTTCTATTATTTTTTTTTAAACAGTCTCACTAAGTTTAAGTTTTTTGCTGAGATTGCCCTCAAACCTGTGGTCCTCCTGTCTCAGCCTCCCAAGTACTGGGATTATAGGCCACAGTGTCCATCAAATTTATTGCTTAATAGCATTTTGGGAAGGCCATCCTAATCTGATTGCATATCACCTCAGATTTTTTTTTTTTTTTTTTTTTTTTTTTTTTTTTTTG
>PVLC010001484.1:0-141599 GCA_004027655.1 Graphiurus murinus | reverse complement strand
GAGGAGAGAGAGGAGAGAGAGGAGAGAGAGAGAGAGAGAGAGGGGAGAGAGAGAGAGAGAGAGAGAGAGAGAAAGAAATGGAGGGCCCTTCTCTCATGCTCTCACATCAGAGGCCAGAAGCAAGAGAGTAAGGGAGGAGAGCCACGTATGACTCCAAGGCCACGCCCCAGGGACCTGCCTCAGCACCAAGCCCGCCTCCAGCATGGCTGCCTTGTCTCTGTGGGGTCTAGGGGAATGTTCCTCATAACTTGAAACTGTAACAGCCACGTTCTCAAATCCTGGCACTTTCTAAAGGTCTATACTGGGTGTCCTTGTATAAGAGACAGTTTCCAGATCAAACCACTCGTGCACCAAAGCCCCCAGGGCGTCAGGAGGTGGGCTCCCCAGTTTGCAGCCACAGGAACTGGCTGACTTGACCCTGGCCCGTCCTTGGTCTGAGCTCCACACACGTTTCTTTGTGTTCTTTTCCTTTGAGGATGACATTATCAGCGTTCTGAAGACCGACCACACGCAGCATGGGCCCATCTATGGTTTTCCTCTTTAACCTTCTCTGGCTCCTGAGGCGTCCTTCCGAATGGATCCCCACCTTGCACTGCTGCTAGCTCACATGTTCAGACCCTGGAGTGGAAAGCCGAGAGCGTCCCCTGGACCCTAGGGGCTGTGCTGCCGGTGACCAGGTGACGTCCACGGGCAGAAGTCGTGTGTCCGACTAGCCGGCTTCGTGTCTACAGCACTCCCTTCACATGGAACCCAGACCTTGTCAACGCATCAGACCCCAGCACCGGAGGCAGGAGAGTGCCTTCCAGGAGCAGAGCTGGCGGCGGCTCTAGTCAGGAGGTCACCAGCGTGCCCTCCTTGGAGACGAGCCACTCTGTCCCACGCAGGCCTCTTGGACACACGGTGGCTTTTGTGGAACGGGGCTTGGGGGTCCTGAGAAAATGGGAAGGGGTGGGGCTTGATTTTGAGACTTCTTGACAACGCATGAAGAGGAAGGCTCGACCCCACATCGCTGCTTTTGGGCTCTGGACCTTCAGGCAAACCATCCCATCTTGCCGGCCCTCGATTCACTCCTGTGTTGGACGGAATCCCGGCTTGGAGCCAGAGCACGCACTTCCAAAGGGGCGTGCAAGCCTGTCCGTGACGCGTGCTCCATGCCCTGAAGCGTATCCACGGAGGCGGCTGCAAGCCTCGGTTTCCCATGAGAAGTCGAGGGACTTGGGTGTCCTCCTTGGCTCTGACAGGGTCTGCGGCCTGACTGCGGGGCTGGGGAGGCTCCTTCTCCTAAGGAGATGTGACATGCTGAGTGGCCGCAGTGCCCTGAGGATGTGTGCTGTCTAGCCGTGAGGGTGGGGATCGGCATCCAGGGATCAACAGGAGTGGCCCATTATTAAAGTTAAGCGTGATTACACTTCACCTCGAGCACACCAAGCCAGTGTTGGCAGCGCACCGGGGCAGCTGACCTGACCTCTCTGGGTCAGACAGTGGAAGCATCCACACTCCGGGGGCCACCCTCAGAGAGGCTGGGGAGAGGCTGGGATGGGGCTTGGTGATCTGGGGAAGGTCACGTGACCCAACCTCGGGCCCGGGACCCCCTGTGCAGCGTCTTTGATAGACAGCTCAGGTGTCAAGGTGCTCTAGGAAGCCTGAGTGGGCTAGGTCCCTTGAAGGTCACAGAAATGGTGTTGTGACCTTGATGCACAAAACGGACGCATCTCTTAGCGCTCGCCACGATGGGCGAGGTCCTGGGAGGGGCAAGAAGGTACATTATCAGCATCCAAGAGAGTAATAAGCTCCTAACACTCAACACTAAGATGTGCACAGATGCTGGACCATTTAAACACCAGCCGAGCAGGTTCTGGTCAGCATTATTCCACTTCAACCAACGTGCACCGAGACCACTGACTTCAGCACTAAACAAGTCCTTACTGATCGTGGGGACTTCTGCTATTTGTGGGTCTGCAGGCACGGGGCACAGGGGAGCTGTCCCAGTGAAGTGTCACTCTCACGATGCCTACCCACCACGGTGAAGGTATGACTCGGGGATTCGAAGAGCACCAGAAAGCTTGCTTCTGTTCCTCCCGCACATGGCGCCTACGGCGCAGGATGCCCTTTAATTTACTGCTGCTACAATCAAACCTTTTGTTAAAGTGAAGATCACGGTCCGGCTCTGTTTTCCTTCCTCAGGATGCGATGGTAAGGTTTGCATCTTAGAGTCACAAGTGACGACCACGGTTCCGAGGCTTCTCGGGGAAACGTGACCTTTTCTTTTGCAAGAATAAACATCGTCCCCCGTCCTCGGCAATGCGTCAGAGGGAGATGTTCATGTTAAATGTCTGAATTCCAAATGAAAATATGAGAAGATGAAGGAGAAACCGGATGCGGCCCGTCGTCATGGCCAAGCATCTGTGGATGTGGAGATTCGCAGGGGAGGCACGCGGCGAGGGAGGGTACCCGGGCCGTCCACAGACTGCTGTGTCTGGAGTGCTCTGGACGCTGTTTATTAGTGTTAGGTAGCAGGCATGCTTAAATATTTGGAATGAGAAGTTCAATGTGGAACGTGCAGATCTGGTCAAACAAATGGAGTACAGTTTTGCTATTTCTCAGCTTGGAAAGCATTTGCTTAGAACAAAGATCACAAGTCAAAGTACGACATTCAGATTACCATCTGACTAATGAAAGAAAACAGAGTGGAATGGCACAGATCGTGTCACCCCGATCACAGAGTGCCCTGACACACGCCAGCCATGTCACCTCTGACTTGGGGCCGGATCGGCGTGACCCAGCGGACACCGAGAATGCACACTGCCTCGGTTCCTCCCATCTGGGACTTCGACTGCAGACACTCGCGTCACGACAGAGCGCAGGACCCGGGGCCAGGTGGCCCGTGCCACCGTGTCGACGGGAGCCACTTGGAAAAAGCAAACACACGGAATCCAAACTCGGGGTTCTTTGTACAACCGAGGAGGAGGAATTAGGAAGAAAAATGAGGCTGTTCACCGGGTACTTTTTCTATTACATTTAAAAAATTGCTTTTATGGGATATATATATTTTTTTGGATGAGGTAGTCTCATGTGTCTGCAGTAAGTAATGAGCCTCCCTGACCCTCCTGTGTTGGGAATTGGCTAAAACAGATGACCCTGGCCAGCAGACGCCTCCCACACCGGCCGGCCGGCGGGAACACCGACCTCGTGGGTGAACGGGGCCGGCGTCACTCCCTCCTGCATGCCTGGCTCCTCAGCGAGCTCTTCGAGGACCAGGTGGCTCTGGTAAGGCTGGCGACCTCGACAAGCTGTGGTTCAGGAGTGTGAGAAACACCCGCCCCTTCCTCATGTCCCAACCAATTGTGAGGCGTAGGAAAAAACTGAACATTCAGGCAGTGGAGAAAGGTCCCAACACTTCAGAATGGAAAGCCTTCCAGAGAAAGTCCTCACCCACCCGGCGAGGAGGTGGAGAGGGCACGGGGGTGGGGGTGTGTGTGACCACACCAAGACACACATGACAGGGCGTGGGAAGCGTGGTCACTGCTGGTCTTGAGTCTGTGAACACGCCTGCATTCTCTGCCTCATTTAAAATTTTTTTTTGTAACTGAAAAATAAAATATACACAAGAACTAAGAGGCCCTCTGTCTCTTTCCAACAGAGCTGAAGAGGGCGGTGTGCTTCCTTAAAAGTCTGTTAGAAAAACCCAGAGCATGTTCCTCACTTCCCGAGCAGGAGCTGAGCCCCGGTCCAGAACTTTCACGTGCTTCTGGAAGAGTAATGAAAAAGGGAAGCTGTACTTTCCACAGAGTAGTAGGGTGAGAGTCATGGAAACTGGTCAAGTCTCAGCTGTGCAAAACTCAATTAATTGAAAGCTTAATTAATAAATTTTTATTACTGTATAATTTTGGCTTTCGATATTACAAATCTAGAACAAAGTCCAGAACAAAGTCACATTGAGCCGGGGGCACTGGCGCAAGCCTGTAATTCCAGCACTTGGGAGGCTGAGACAGGAGGATAGCAGGTTCTAGCACAGCCTGAGCAACATGGTGAGACTCTCAATAACCTTCTGAGACCGCTTTCAAACAAACAAACAAACAAACAAAATAAAATAAAAAGAGCTGGGGTGTAGCTTGGAGTAGAATGCCCCAGGTTCAATCCCCAGTAACACACACACACACACACACACACACACACACACACACACACACATACACTACCACACAAAAGTCACATTGATACACTGATGAGACTTCCTGATGCCCTAATGACCTGCAGGCAGGAGTGCATGGTCTTGATCTGGGTCATCTTTTAAAAAATCTGTATGGTGCTGGGGATCGAACGGAGGCCAGCACTCCACCACCGAGCCACACCTGGCCCCTCTGGTCACCTTTGGGTAGTACCACACAGAGGTCGGCGCAGCTCTTAGGCAGCCTTGTGTCTAAAGGCCTAGCCATCATAAGTTTGTGACTTCTGCAAACCTTCATGCTGTAGACTTACAGAAGAAGAAAATCACCATTTTATAATGACTTAAGCTAAAGCCCTGATGAAAAATGCTAATGAATACGTTCTGTCCCAGAAATGTTCTAATTAATAAGCTTAAGAGAAAGTAACTTTGTTCTTACCACCTGCTCTGACTAGGCAGGGAGGCTGGCTCTCCTAGGACCCGGCGTGTTTTCTGATGGGCATTCTGCAGTGACACGATATTCAGGATGTGCGTAGGAGGGTGACAGAGGTCTCCTGCAGAGGGCCACGCAGGAGCCGCACCGTGACATGACAGAAACGCCAGGTGGCATTCCAGGCGGCCGGACTCAGGGGGCTCCAGGAATCGTAAAGGAACAATTTCAGGAATCTTATTATCTCATTTAACATCTTAAAAATTGAGGTTGCATGAGCATGGTTAAAATACAAAGATAAATACTTAAAAGAAATGGAAAATAATGAAGGGATGAAACCTCATTTTCCATAGATGTATAACTCTTAATATTTAAATTCCAGGCGTGTTGGGTGACACCAAAGGGGGCATTGAGAGTTGTGTTATCATTTTGACTCGATCCCCGCCTGTGTGGTGGCTGGTGAGCTGTGTACTCTATAAGCCTGACTCAGAGTCGTGGATGGGCCCAGGGATGTGGTTGGTTCTGGGGCCCAGAGGTTAGCTGGTCAGGGACATGACCTCCCCTGGGGCTGCTCTCTCTAGCTGGAATAGAGTGTACACACACACACACACACACACACACACACACACACACACAGAGAATTAACAAGCTGACTCCAGGTAAGAGCAGGAGGGTGCAGAACCAAGAGCCATCGACTCTGGCTGGGGATGCTTGGAGTCAGGAGCTCCTTCCTGACAGGGGGGAGGAGCCAAAATGAAGGGCTCAGGCTGATGCAGGAGAGGGAGCAGCAAGGGCTAGAGCTGGGCAGAAATGGGTTTGGAACCTTCCAGAAAAAGAGGGAAGGTCAGGGTGGCTGGGGGCAGTGGAAGAGTGGAGTTGGGGGTCAGACCCCCTCGGAGCTCAGCTGTGGTGGCAGCCAGAGGAAACAAAGGAGGAGCCGCCACGATGCTTTCCAAGGCCCTCGGGGCTGCGGTACCAGCCCGGGCTGCATCGCGGTCAGGCAGAGATGGAGAGAAATGGGCATAGCTGCCTGAGTTTGCCCAGGAAACAAATGGCAGGATTTTAGTCTCTCTGATTAGCCAGCCTGCTCTCTCTGATACTCCTAAAATTTCTGCAACCCTCACGTCTGCAAAACATTTTGTAATTGTTTAAACTCCATCCCTCACAGAAGCAGAGTGAGGAGCGAGCTTCATGACTCAGTCTAAGGAACAAGATCTAATGATTTACCCAGAGTGGGGAGTCTGGAGAAAAACCAAGAAAAGTTGCAGCCGAAACCCTGGCATTTCTAATAACCTCCATGCTTTTGTTACACAGACAAAACAGTCAGAGAGTTGACAGCATTTTTTAGCTTCCATCTTATCTGCTGTATGCAACCTCACTGAAGATAAAAAGTTTGCTCAAAACAGCATAGAATACTAACAGCAAACAGCTTAATCCAAAACTTAAAACACAAAAACAACCAGGTGCCGTAGCGCATGCCTGGAATCCCAGTACTTGGGAGGCTGAGACAGGAGGATTGCAGGTTTGAGACCAGCCTCAGCAACTTAGCAAGGCCCTCAGCAATTTATCAAGATCTTGTTTCAAAATAAAAAAATAAAATAAACTAGAGCTGGAAGTATACGTGAGAGATAGAATGCCCCTATATTTTGTTTTTTGCCAACAAAAACCCCAACAAGAACCCCAAACAGTGAAACAATTAATATAACCTGAAATGCTCTGACATTCTTACCCATAAATTAAGGCAAATCTTGATGGACAGGCAAAAGTGTGCACACAGGTGCTCATCTATAACCACACACAGTTGTGACAAGGCTCAGGACCCAGGCCTAGTCCTGAGGAGCAAGCTGTCCCCTGGTGGGTGGGGAATCCTGTCTTGCTTGTTCAGACCACCTTGGGCTCCGGTTATTAAATTACTACTGCAATCAGACCCTGGTTGCCAGATGAATCTTTCCTAGAACACAGGAAGTGCTAGGAAAGATTCGTAAATCCACGTAAACTAAGAGGGGCTCCAGTCCATCAAAATACATTCAGACCGGAACCAAGGAGATACCAGGTTTCAAGAAAACAAGGATTTTCAAGAAATGAGAAGCAAGCACACCTGTATTTCATGCGGCCACCTGAGTCCTTCCCCCACACCCATGTATGAGGGGCACCCAGGTTTTCTACAGCACACAACAGAATTCAAGGCCCAAGACGTCTCACCCAAGGCCAGCATTAAGCCGAGCACATGTGTGTGCCCTTGCCCTGCGTCCTGAGCGTGGGATGGGCCAGCCTTCCTGAACTTCTGGAAACATAAATTGCCTTTCTCTTGTCCCTGGCTACCCTGGGCTCTGCCCAGACAATGACAGACTCAGAGTTTTAGTCAGTGCTACCAATTTAGTGGGAAAAGTTGGAAAGACGAAGAAATAAACTGCAGATCTGTTTTCAGACATGCCTCATGAGCTGATTGTTTTTTAACCCTCCATGGTACTTCCCATATCTGACGAGGGCCCGGCCTGGTCTAGATGGTCCATAACTACTGTTGGATGGATGAGGGCTACAGACACCCCGATCCTGGGAATGTGGGGAGCTCTGTGGCCTCTGAGCTGGAGCCCCGCTGTAGTCCAAGGCTGGTCACGCGTGTCAGGACCCAGGATTCACCGTAGGAAGGCAGGTGAGAGGCCAGGCCTCAGCAATGCTGTCAGCGAAACATTTTGGGGGCCAATGGATTCCAGGGCCTCATTACAATCTTCCTTAACAATATTTACTGTTGGTGATCTGCAATCAAGAGAGCCATCAGCAGTGGACGGAGGCAGGTTTCTATGGCACCAAGCACTGAAAGGCATTTTCATTTCTTTGAGAACGTTCTTAAATCTTAATTTTTTTCCCCCCAGCCTCAGCCCTTTTCTCTGGCTGGCTTACAGACTCGACCTATCTGGGGTGTGTGAGAATATTGCATAATCCATTCACGGAATGCATGAGCAAGCTCTGGATGGACCCCATAAAATATTCATTCACTTTCAAAAATATTTGCACCCTGCTGTCTGGATGTAGACGAATTCAATCGGGGCATCAGAAAATGGCGATTTTAATGGCACGTGCTTTCCTTCCCACTAAAAATGCTTCCTTCAAAATTATTTTCATAAGATTAACAATTTCAACATTAGCTGCTAATCCCCTTTCATTTAAAACTCTGCTGATAAAATTCCTTGCTTGTCATTCAAATAGTAAGTAATAATTATAGAGTTAAGGCTCCCATCTCGGGCTTCATTAATGGTAAATTGTATGGAAGTGTGAAGCGTAAGTCAGCTGTGATACATCTCAAAATGCAATTTCCATGGCTTCCCTGGGCTACGTACAATTAATTACACAGTTAATAAGGGAAATATGTTAATGAAAGGAACATTATTTATCCAGACCACCTGCCTTTACCAAATATCTTTTGTGAGTTTCTCTTCTTGCAATTTTGACTTACAGACAGTTAAAAAAAATTGACAATGTGGTGATTTTAAGTACTGTTCAGCAGCTCCTTCGATTAAAACAAGTCTAAAGAAAATTTAATTTGACTTTACCATTTTTTTTTTTACTGATTTCTGCCTTTTAAAAGTACAAAATATCTACCCATGGAATCTTGAATTTCTGAAATAGCTGTTTATCAAACAAATAATTACTATTGAGGCATCACATTCCTACCAACAGTATAGTTATCTTCATAGATAAATAGAAAACACTGAAATTTTTAGAAGAAACCATAGGGAAAACAGAGAGATAAATTTCAGTCATTCTAAACAGATTAAAGCCTCTTAATTCGTTTCTCATCCTTTTAAACCTCTCTGCTTAGCAATAATTAAATCCTCTCATTCCATTTGGATAATCAAAGTTTGATCACAGATAGTCTAGCACAGAAACCAATGTTAGCCTTTACAAAGAAAGTTAATACCTTCTAAGGCTTTGACGAGGAAAAGAAATAAGAATAGTGTAACTACAAAAAAGGGATCTGTCTGGTTACGGCTCTATCTCTACTTATTCTCTATAACTTACTTGGACAATATGGAAGGATTTATTTGCAAATACTTGGTTTTTTTGCAACAAACCTTTATGCATAAAAATCAATTTTCATATTCCTTATTGAATATGAAACTAAGAATTCAATTCCAACCTCAACTTTGTCCGTTTGACATATGAAAGGCACTTTAAGCTAGGAGGTATTTAAGAATTCCATTACTGTGCAAAATCTGGTTGCAAACCAACTTTGGATTCCAAAGAGTTAATAGGAAAGGCAGAGGAATAAGAGCTACAAAGCTACTCATGAGAATGTAATTCTAAGATAACCAAGCCCTGAAAAGATCCTCTACCACGATAACAAATTCTAGGAGGAAAACAGAGTCTCCTGGCTGTGGGGCTGCGTGGGGCAGGGCCAGCACCACCAGCCACGTCAACATGCCAGTGTTTGGAGACTCGGCAGCTGCGGTGCCTTTAAGAGCCTCCTCCCGAGCTGCTATTGTGGAGTATTTCTGCATGCCATGTCACAGCAGATAAATTTGTTGAAACGGCGGTCCACCCACCTCGCCCCAACTTGACGGTCAGGTCCAAATTTCAATTATAGGAGCAGATTCTCTGAGAGACATTACCCAAACGGCACAAAAAGGCCCAGAGGAGGCAGTTTCACAGGAGGAATGACGACAGCGGTTATAACAGGGAAACCTTCGCAAAGAGGGAAGAGGAGGGATGGTTGCCTAGCAACGCAGACAGCTCTCCTGGTTACGAAGCAGAGGGTCTTTTCTTAGCAGCAGCCTTTTATATTCTGAACCAGTGAGGTACTCATTACGATTTTCTGATGAAGTTTTTAGGAAGAATGAAGAATTCCAGCAAGTGCAGTAAAGGTTACCCAGGACAGGACATCGACAGGATTTTTTTTTTTTTCTTTTTCCTCCTGTAAGCTGGTAGAGATGCTGGATTCTGTAATACAGTTATTAGAAAATATTTGCAGAAATCCTGAACGTGGTCACTGAAAATAGGATTTTTTTTTATTTTTATCTTCCTAAAATGAACAGGCTCATGAGGATTAATGCAAGAGTAAGAGACAGGAAGGACACCACTCCACAACAGAAGCTCGTGTAAGATTCAAGAAGGCACTGGCAGCTCCTCACCATGGCACAAGCCCGCAGGAAAGGATGCAGCCTGGGGGTCGGGCCGCCTCCTTCACTTCCCCACACCTTCCCAAGAAAGCAAAAGGGCCAAAAGGTTGGTGAGGAAAAGGCAGAGGTTAGGGCTCAATAGCTGACTCCAATAACTAAGTGTTGGCAGAGAGCTCTCCTCGCTTGGTTGCTTTGTGAAGAAGAGCAGAGAGAGTTGATTGGTCAAAAAGAATTTCAGGGTGAGAAGTCAGAGATAAGACTATGGTGTCTGTTGTTACATCTTTCTCCAGCTCAGCGTCAATCAAACTGTGTGTCCCCTCAAGTCACACGCGGTGTGCCTGCTCAAGGCTGGTGGGTGAAGTGGGGGTGGGGGGGCCCGACGTTATCTTTCCTGTTCACCCTCCCGACAGCTGCTTGGCTCATCCTAACAGGGGGTGCTCCGGAATCTCCCCAAGGCCACCAGCCATGTGCGCTTGGGCTCCCCCGCCTGCCCAGCCTGCCTGCCGAGCTGGGGCCCTCTTGCGTGCGCCTGCGGACAGCTGGTTTTCGTCACAGGTTCAGGTGCTTCCTGAAGCATCATAATCCATTTGGCTGCATACCGCAAGGTGAGTCCAGGAATCAGGCTGAATGTGGCCACTGCCCGGCTCCCCTGATCACAGACGTTCAGCACGAAGGTAGCTCTTTGATGCCACTGCCCATGTGATGTGAAACCAAATGGCAGGATGGCATTTGCAGTTTCTCTGTTGCTGAATTTGCATTGAGTCCGTTTCCAGCGATACGAAGAACAAGGTAACCTGAAGATCCTTCCTCTAAGAGACATCTAGAGATACTGGACAAATGTCAGAGTTAAAGGAACTCCCAGGAATCGAAACGGAGGAGGAATTGAAGACCAGACTGAAGAGCTGGGTGGGAGGGCAGGGCAGGTGATTGCCTATGTCTAACAGGTTTCTGTGGGGCCACAAGGGAAAAGCCTGCTCTACAGGAGGCAGGGATTACCTGAGACTCCCACATATACCCTGACCTTCCAACTTCTGCTCTGTAGCAAAAAGGTGTGCAGAGGATGCAGAAACCTGCCCTCTCTGGAGGCGCTCACCACAGGAGACGTCTGAACCATGGCCTCATTTGCCTTGAGGCTCAGGTTAGCAACATAGGAGCCATCTGGGACCCTGAGTGAGGAGTGATGGAAAGATGGTCCTGGTTTGACGGCAGCGGGATTGCCTGGCAAAAGTGTTCTCCAAATCTCTTGAGGTTAATTCCCTCGGCGTAGGGTCACGCTAAATTCAGAGATGAAGCCCCGCTGGAGAGGAACTTGAATACAACCAGATATTGACCGACCAGACAATAAACTAACACGAACTAATCAGCAAACATACGAAAGAACGGGATTCAACCCATGGGAACTTAGCAAAAGTATCAGATAGAAGCTATGATAAATAGAATTTGTAATAATGAAGGCATTGACATGTAAAAGAAAAGAAAAACTCAGAAGGGAGGTTTTAAGAACAAAACATAACAAGTCTAACTGGGAAATTTACTCCTTGATATTACAAATACAATGGGTGGATTAAAAGTAGAGTAGACACTGCTGAAGAGAGGCATTGCATACTGGAAGACCAATCTGAGGAAATTCTCTGGAATTCAGGACAGAGAAAGAGAAAATATGAAAAAGACTTAAGAGGTATAGGAATAAGAATGTTTAACATATTTCTATTAGAGGAGAGAATGAAGAGGGTCAAATTTAAATTGTAAGTGATTTATGTTTCTAGACTTGATAGAAGATAGGAATTCTCAGGGATCACAGTAAGTTTGGATTGAAAACAAGTCCATTTCAAGAAGGGGCATAAGGAAATTCCAAAACAGGAAGGTGCAGCAATTAGGGAAAAAAGTACAGGTGACTGGGGTGTGATGGTGCATGCCTGCAATCCTAGTACTAGGAAGTCGGAGACAGGAGGATTGCAGATTCAAGGCCAGTGTGTCAAGTAGTGAGACCCTGTTTCAAAATAAAAAATATAGGGCTGGGGATGTAGCTCAAAGGTAGAATGCCCCTGGATTCAGTCCCCAGTACCATGCACAGGAAGGAAGGAAGGAAGGAAGGAAGGAAGGAAGGAAGGAAAGAAGGAAGGCAGGCAGGCAAGATGAGCCACCAGTCAGCCCCTAGGCTCTATGGTCTCCTTGTAGCAGTCATATCAGAGCAAGCTAACAACATTCTAAAGTGACAAGAGAAACACACCTGTGATTTGACCCTTGGCTGACTGCCGTGGAGTGTGAGGGTTAAAGACATTCTCAGATGGCTGGGAGACCTTCCCACTAACAGACTGACAGGTGCATTCCAGGCAGTTAACTCACAGGGAGAACTGGGAAGTAGAGAGGAAAGGGAAGGGTGAAGCAAGGGTGCACCTGAGCCCGTGCCAACCTGAAAGTTGGTGGTAACCATGGTCGATCTAAGGGGCTAAAGACACGGGGTACCTAAGGCTGAGCAGTAGTAACATGAGTGGCGGGGGCAGGGGCCTAAGCCCAGTGTCGGTGTCCAAGCTCCAGACCTCGTTCAATCAAGAACGGTTACTAAATGTATCAGATGATTACTAAAATGCAAACTATGTTAGGGTAGATGAGGGAATAAGGAAAACCCATCACTCCAACAGGAGGTAGGAGAGGGTGCCCAAAATGCACACACACACACAGAAAACACGCGGAATGCGTAAAGCGCAAAAGAAGATGTGTATGAGGGCTCAGCACCGAGTGACTACTGATTTTTTTTTTTTTTTTTAAGAACAACTAACTTTAACCACATGGTGATATTCATCTTATTTCTCCAACACTGGAGTCCCTCCTGGCATCTGTAAAGACGCCACTTTGAGGCTCTGCAGCACATTGAGAGCTTCCCACGTCACGCGTCCGCGTTGGTCCCCAGCAGCTGAGTGTGAGAAACAAGGTCCTCGGAGCTGGCGTGAGCAGGCGGCACTCTGGGAGGCAGGCCCAGGTCTGGACCCCCTTCCCGGCGGCAGCAACCCCTGTAGCTCTCTGTGTCCTTCCCCTCGTGTCTCGGAGAGCGGCCGTGGCCTCTTCCATCTCACGTCTAGCAGACGCAGGCAGGTAAGTAGACAGGACAGTGTCCAGCGTGTGGTTCTGGTGCGCACAGTGGTGGTGTGTGGGGGCTGGCTCAACCCTGCATGCTGATGGGGAAGTCTCCATGCCTGCTTGCCATGCCCCCCCGCCCACGCACGCCACGCCACGCCACGCCACGCCACGCCACGCCACGCCACGCCAGCTTTCTGTCCTTCCACCCAGCTCTAACTGTGGAGACTGTCCCCAGTTCCTACTGAGCCAGGCTCATCTCTGCTCCTGACCTGGCCGCTCCTCACCAAGGAAGACCAAGCATCAACGTCCTCCAAGCTCCTCCAAGCTCCACACCCCTTCGGGTTACGACCTATCACCCCGCAGCCCACGAGGGCGGAGCCGCCTAGGCCGGGTCTAGTGCTTCTCCCGCTGTCTGCCCCGGCTGGCTTCTTGCAGCACCTCCCAGCTCCATCCAAGCGCTCTTACTGACCGAGAGCCCCGCGCTGGGCAGACCCGCGCACACTGTCCACTTACGAGCCGCGTGGGACCGTGCAGCTCGCTGAGGCTCAAGTGCTGCACTAGAGGCCAGGTGCCCACAATCCCGCGTGAAGGACGCTGCAGACGCCTCCTGCACATCCACAGATGTGCGAGCCATGGCCAGGTCCCGCCCACGCCTCTGGTCTCCGCTCACCGGCCAGTGCTCGGGGAGGCCCTGTAGCTCTCAGCCACCGGCTCTCAGAAAACACTTGCCGGGCAAACACTTTCAAACCCGTCTTGGGCCCCACCTCCCGTGGCTCCTCACAGGCCAGCTAACTACTAAAGCCGAGTGTTCGATTATTTGATTAACAAACACCGAATGAATGCCTGATTTTACTCGTTCTATTTCACCCGCTCCAGGAAGGTCTACCAAGTAAGGAAATGGTAAAAACAATTAAAAATAAAAGAGAGGTTCAGGGTGAGGGAGACACCTTTGCCAAACCGATGTGCGTCACCGGCGGCTGCACCTGTTACCCCTGATTTCCCCCACAGACTCTCTGCACTGTGATCACACTCACTCCCCAGCCAAACATCCGACCAAGCCTGCTCCTAGGTGCAAAAGCCTGGGGACCTGCACCTGTGCCCATGGCTCCTGGGGCCAGGTCAGTTTGAGACATAGAATTTTTTTTATTTTTTTATTTTTTATTTTTAAGCAGCAATCAATCAAGACAGAAAAGCACAACACTGGAAACTCGGAGAGGCTGCAAAGTCAACTACCAGAACATTCTAGCAGTCTTACATTCAGATTGTATTTGTTTTTAAATAAAATGACGAATCACTCTTCTCCCACCCAAATCCCAAGCTAGTACCCCAGTAAAGACTGCAGGACTGTAAAGATTCTGCCTGGCACCTTGGCCCCCCTGTCCAGGAGAAGGGGCCCTGGGGCTCTAGCCAGAGGCTGGGGATGCCTCGGGGAGTGGCTGCCAGGCCAAGTGTGGTGAGGGGGGCGGCGGTCACAGCCACGCAGGGTGGAGGGCACCTAGTAGCTGGCGGGAGGTCTGGAGGCCAGTGCAGGGATGCTCCCTGACCGGCACTGGCTCCTGCCAGGGCCAGGTCTCTCCTGGCCGCAGGTGTGCCCTGTGGCCTCACCTGCCACGTTCCTCAGGGGCCCCTGGATTCCCGGCTCCCTGGCAGCACCTGCCCTGCCTGCTGCCCTTGGGCTCAGTGTGACAGCTGAGTGCTGCCGAGGCCTAACCCTGAGCGGGGCTCAGGTTCTGACCAGGAAAGGGTGCGACCTGCGTCTTTCTGACCTCCGGCGCCCCACCACCCGCCCACCTCCAAGAAGAGAGGAACCAGAAGAACCACAGGCTGCCATGGGAGAGGTCCCAGGACCCCTCGGTTTGCCCGGTGCGTGGGGGAGACGGAACCAGCCCTCGGGAGGATGAAGACCGCTGGTGGGGGTGTGAAGCTTCAGTCTTTGTTACAGGTTAAATCATGTCCCCCGAGCCCAGTGCGTGCAGGGGCTGGATGCAGCCTCCTTTGCAGAGAGCACCTTTGAAGAGGTGATTAATTTAAAATGAGGCCATTAGGGTGGGGCGGGCGCTGCTGGCTGGAGTCTTTTTGAGAAGGGAAGAGAAGCTGGGTGTGCTTGCTCACGAGGAAAGGCCGTGTGAGGATTTGCCAGGAGATGGCCATCCTTGAGCTGCCCACGCGCACCCCGTCCAGCACAGCCTCTGGCCTCCGGGACGGTGAGCATGCTGACGAGGGAGCCTCATTACTGCAGCATGAGTAGACCAAGCCCCCGAGGTCCCACGACCCATGACAGCCTGGGCCTGCCTTCCGGGGCCCTGCCCTTACTGGCAGCACAGGGCAGGTTAGAGTTATGGGTTGAATCAACACTGGCCTGAACCCAGCTCTATAGGGACAAAGGTCACACCAGGAACCTGACACTCGCCCACCCCTGCCCAGAGGAACAACCTCCTCCTCCTCCCCCTCCTCCTCCTCCTCCTCCTCCTCTTCTTCCTCCTCTTCCTTCTCTTTCCTCTCTACAGTACTGAGATTGAACCCAGGCCCAGGGGCATTCTACCTCTGAGCTACACTCCCCAGCCCTACTTTTTATTCTTCATTTTGAAACAAGGTCTCACCAAGTTGTGGAGAGCCTCACTAAGTAGCTGAGGCTGGCCTCAAACCCAGATTCTCCTGTCTCAGTCTCCCAAGTACTGGGATTACAAGCGTGCGCCACCACGCCTGGCTCTTCTTAGGGCTTCCCCTGCCTTCCCCAAGCTCTGCCCTGGTGGCTTGAGACTGTGCCTCTCTCAGGCGACGGTGGCGACTGTCAAGGTCTGATGAGAGCGAGCGGGTTTGATCCTCTGTTTCAGTCATGGCGTCCGCGGTGCTGCGCCCGAGTTCTTAGCCAGCCCCTGGGGAGGCCGCTGTGCAGCCAGGGGATCCAGAACCGATTCTCAGAAGGAAGGTTAAATAGCTCTGCAATACCGGAATGATGCTCAGTGTCTCACACAGGAGGGGACACAGATTAAACTGCTTAGAACTGCGCTTTCTACCTCCAGTGGCGCCGCTGAGTGGCGGGCCAGCACCACAGCTGGGGAGGACGCGTGCCACTTCAGGGGGCAGGGAGACTGGTAGTCAACATGGCGATATCTATCAAGGTAAACAGCAGACCTCCTCCCTGACCCTGGCTCCTGCTTCTGGCAATCGAGACTCCATGCATTCTCACAGCCTCTGTGTTTGGAGAGGCAAGAGTCTGCAAATTGCCCAAATTGCCCTCGACAGGAAACAATAAAGTGCTGTGCACCAAGTGCGGGAAGACCTGGCTGTGGGGGAGCTGCTCCGTGTGCAAGGTCGCATGAGAAGATGCACAGCCCCGTGCAGCACGGCTCACGCACCGCGAGCACGTCAGTGCCTGACTCGGGAGTGACCGCGTCACTGGTGGGGGCTGGCTCCCTGCAGGGCGCCTCTCCACGTGTATGCATGCAGCGCACGGATGGACAAACGTCACTCTGAGCGCGGCCGCTGGGCCTGTCTCCTCCTTAGTCAACGTGACAGTGTGAAGAATAAACCCAGGCCCCTAGAACGCTGCCTTTAAGATGGTGGGGGATCTGAGGGCTTCAGTTTGGGGGCGGCTGGATGAACATCCTCCTCTGGTAAAGAGGGCGGGGTCCATGCCCACCATCTGGAGCAGGGACGGCTCCCACTGACTACAGGCACATGGTAGGGATGCATGCTCATCTCCTGAGTACAGGCGCACAGTAGGTGTGCATGCTCATCTCTCACCTGCAAGTACACAGTAGGCAAGCATGCTCATCTCTTGTCTGCAGGTGCACAGTAGGTGTGCATACTCATCTCCTGCCTACAGGCACACAGTAGGCATGCATGCTCATCTCCTGATTGCAGGCGCTCAGTAGGCGTGCATGTTCATCTCTTGCCTGCAGGCACACAGTAGGCAAGCATGCTCATCTCCTGCCTGCAAGTGCACAGTAGGCAAGCATGCTCATCTCCTGTCTGCAAGCGCACATTAGGTGTGCACACTCATCTCCTGATTGCAGGCGCACAGTAGGTGTGCATGCTCATCTCCTGCCTGCAGGCACACAGTAGGCATGCATGCTCATCTCCTGTCTGCAAGCGCACATTAGGTGTGCACACTCATCTCCTGCCTACAGGCACACAGTAGGCATGCATGCTCATCTCCTGATTGCAGGCGCACAGTAGGTGTGCATGCTCATCTCCTGCCTGCAAATGCACAGTAGGCATGCATGCTCATCTCATTGCAGGCACACAGTAGGTGTGCACACTCATCTCTGGATTGCAGGCACACAGTAGGCATGCATGCTCATCTCATTGCAGGCACACAGTAGGCATGCACGCTCATCTCTGGATTGCAGGCACACAGTAGGCATGCACACTCATCTCTGGATTGCAGGTGCACAGTAGGCATGCACGCTCATCTCCTGTTTGCAGGCACACAGTAGGCTGCCGGCAGGGGCAAGGGTGTGGCAGGCATCTGGCCCTGCAGGTCTCAGTGGTACTCATGACTAGGTCACAAAGGCACACCCAGGGGACTGCAGGAGCGTCCACGCAGACACCCGAGGCTCTGCAAAGTCCTTCTGGCCTGGGAGGTCGGCTGGACGCACACTCCAGGTCTGGACAGGCCCATAGGCCGCAGTGGTAGCTAGGTCAGAACCAGTTCAACTGGAACCAAATCCTGAGGGCCGTCTAGCTTGCTCCTGGGGCAGTCCCAGGGTTAGCAGCTGCGCCAGGACACGATTCTGACCTGGGCATTCCCTGGCTGACCGCAGTCATCTGGTGCCAGCCTTCCCATCTTCCTCCTCTGGGATTTCATGCAGCCTTGGAATATAGAGCACGGCACCTGTCATGGCCCACAGCCTCGCTGGAGAGAGACACCCGAGGAGGGGCTTATTGAAGGCCGGGTTACACCCCTTCCATGCGAGGGGAGCCGAGAGCCATTCCTGGTAAGCCCACAGTCTACACAGGGGCAGCCAGAGACATTGCTCCCTCCCGGCAGGGCCTGGAAGACGGCGCCACAGACCTGGCACCACAGGGCTGGAAGTGGTCACACTCTTGGCCTTGCTCCTGAAAGCGCATGTCCACAAGTGTGGGGTGGCTCGCGTGGCCGCTGAGGCCTGCCTGGAGTCAGGACGGAAGGAAGCCCTTCTGCAGAGGTAAATTCTCCAGGACCCTGTCATTTTACCTGTGCCCACCGCATACTAGTGAACGGGTAACGTAGCCTTCTAGAAGCAGTGGTGCTACTTTCACAGATCAAGAAACCCAGGCCCAGGGTGCCTGCCACCCTTCACCTTCTGAAATCACAGGTGACGAAGGAATAGATCTTTACAAGACACGAAGGCGCTTCTTCACCTTGGCAGGGGACGCTGCTGCACTTCCTAGGAAGGCCTGGCCCCTCACACACTTAAAACAGGGCCACTTTCGCAAGGATTCTGTAAACTCCAGGTCAAGATGCCACTTGCTTGTCAGAGTCCTGAACCCGGTCAATCACAGCCACCTCGCCTTCCAGCGTGTTTTGGAAGCGTCCTAGCTTTCTTGACAAGCGCGCGTCCCTCCCCCTCCCCTTCTGCCAGATATTCCCCTCATTCCTAAATATTATGAACCTCCACCAGGGCGCAGGCCCAGCCTCTTGGGCATCCTTTGGGCCAGTACCCTCCCTCCACCCTTTTTCGGGGACAGGAGGTGTGTGGGTGTTCCCCTTTCCCCTAAGTCCCATCCAAGGAAACTCGGAGCTTTCAAAAGCCATGCCTTTCCGGGTATGGGAGAGAAGCCTCGGTCCTTGTCTCCCTGTCTGGCTCATTTCACTTCCCATGATGCTCTGGGCTCCATTCACTTTGCTGCAGATGACAGGACTCCAGTCTTCTTGGCTGATTAATATTCCACTGTGCACATACACCGCGGCTTCCTTATCCATTTACCGTCATGCCCTGAATGTAGACTGGTGATCGCCAGAGGTTGGGAAGGGGGGGGTGGGTGAAGGGAGGCTGGGTTTGATCAGGGCACGCCGTACACGTGTGCTGAGGTGTCACCCTGAGCCCCAGGGATACGTATGATTAATACATGTTAACCAAAAGTTAAAGAAAATACCTTTAAAAGGCACTTTCTAAGAAAAATGAAGGCAAAACAGAAGAGGAAATGAAATCCAAGTCCAGAAACAGAATGGGTTCAGTTTACAGAACTCGGCCCCCAGCTGCGGACAGGGGTCCGCCTGCCCAGCCCTGCCCCAGAGGCAGAGGCCGCATCTGGTTCCGTCTCTGCGATGACACTTTCCTCCTGACTGGACAACTGCAGGCTGCAGGTCTCCTCCCGGTAGCCTCTGCCGGGCCCACCATGGGTTTCGTTCCTGGGCTGGGAACCTGGCCCATTTCATAGCTGAAGAAATGCAGGTAGCAGGAGCGTCCAGGGACACGGAACCGGTAGGCAGCAAGGCTCGCAGCCTCGGTGCCAAGTGTACGGAACCCCAGAACCCGTGCCCATTCTAGATACGGTGCCGGCACTCGGGGCTGTGAGGCGGCTCTGAGGCATGCCTGCCCTGCCCCCTCCCCACCCCCCGGCCCCCTTCCCAGGAGCCCCTTGCACGTCTGTGCTGGCCCTGGCCCCTGCTCTGCACAGTCTTGTTCCTCCTGAGGGGACACCTTGACCAGCAGGTGACTGAGGGTCTCTGCCGGTGACAGCCACGTCACCACGGCTGGCCTTGCAGTGGAGGGAGGCCGAGCCCACGTGTTCTCATCCTGCTGCCCAGCGGACACTCCCTTGTCCTTCCATGGAAGCCTCCCACTGCCTGTCTCCCTCACAGGGACAAGAAGGCCACCTGCCGCCCTCCAGAGGGGTGTCCCTGCCCAGGCTTCTGTTCCTGTGGTTTCTGGAATGAACGCTCAGAGCATAAAGCAACAAGACCGAGTACATGGACAGAGGGGCCCTCCGCATGCCGAGCTCCTTCCTGTGGGGCCTGGGGTCCTTGCTCTGCCAGCCAGAGGGCCCCCCGGGGAGGGTCCCAGGAGGAGTGTCCCAAGCATCACGGCAGCTCTTCCGGCTTGCAGGGGGCCCTGCTCCCACCTGGCACTGAAATACAAATGGCTTCTGCTGGTTCTTTCTTTCTTTCTTTCTTTCTTTCTTTCTTTCTTTCTTTCTTTCTTTTTCTTTTCTTTCTTCAGATCTCCGTGTTAGACTGTCACATTTGCCCAACACCCCACTGCAGCAGCTGATTTCCTGGAGAGCTGGCTCCTTGGGGTTACCTGGGCTCCACATGATGTATCTGATGTCCCCGCATCCTGGCCGTGCAGCTGGGCACCATCATCACGTCACCTGTCTGATAAACACGCGCGCTTCCTCGTCGAGGGAGGGCCGGTTGACTGATGGCCGCAGAACTATCTTCCTTGTTCCTCTAATGAGCCGGAAGGCCAGTTATCCCAGCATGCTCCGGGGCACTGATACTCCCGGGCTTCCACAGCCTGCACCTCGGGATGGCCGACCTTGAGCCCGCCGCCTCTGCACTCCATCCTGGTGCACTCAAAGCGAGCTCTCTGCCTCAGCCAGAGGACAGGCCTGTCCCTCCAGCACTTCTATCTGCAGGCGGCGGGGAGAGTTTTAATAAAAGTGCTGACCGGGTCGCCTGGGCAGGCCTCCAGGCCTCTTAGCTCCTGCACCCGGGTAATGACCGAGGCGGGACCTTAAGCCGCCCATAAAGTTGGCAAAGGGAAGGAAGTCAGGGCGACCGAATGAAGAGAAAGAGCCCCGAGCGTAGTACGGGTCTTCACGGCTGTGGAGACTCTGCTGATCCGGGTCTCTCCATCTTGTCCCAGTCCTGCTCATTTAAACAAGGCCTCGGTTACGGGGTGCGCCCAGGCTCCCTGGGGCTCACAACCTGCAGGCGTGGGGTCCGGGGTGTCGGCTGAGCGCACGTCCGGGTCGGCACGGCAGCGGCTGAGGCGGTTTGGGTACGCCAGAGAGATGCCCAGGCGGAGTCTTGCGGCACTAACCGACCTCCGGAATGGGACTCCTTGTTTGCACCCGTTGAAGACAGAGTCCGTTCTTGTGGGTCCCGCGTGACTGTTGGAAATTAACCCTGAGACATTTAGATTTGCCATTATACAGGCAAAAGTTAAAACCCGTTTCCTATGAAAGAAAATTTTCCCGTCCCATGTGGACTTCAGGACTGTGACTGGAGGTCCTGAAGTGTGACTGTCTGAGGCCACAGGGTTCCGAGGACCCCCCACGGCGGGGGTGTCGGTAGACACAGGCACCGACTGTCTCCAAGTGGAATCCCCCAGGAGCCGCGTGTGCAGGTCACTGCCAAGTCTCTGCCAAGTCAGATCTGAGTGACTGGACCTCAGTTTGTGAAGAGAAGTCTCCGTCGACGTCATGACCACGGGCACACAGTAGGAGTACAAATGCGTGTTTGCCAAGTGAATCGTGAGCTGTCTGCCCCAAGCGTGACACCATCGGGACCCTCCACCTGCCCTCCCGAGTTGGGAGGCGCAGGCCACGGCGGGCTCGCCACCATGCAAGTCGGGCGTGTCCGCACAAGCTCCGTCTTGTGCTAACGATGTGGGGTGCAGGCTGCCGCACACCTCGCTCCCGGCACATCTCAGCCAGGCGGGTCTGGAGGGTGCACACCCCTCAGGACAGACTTGAGTGTCCACGGGGACGGGGACATCTGGGTCTACAAGGTCTTGGCCTGGTTGGCAGCTTTTGGCTTTGAACCCCACTCCCACTCCACAATGGGGCTTTTTTTTTTTTTTTTTTTTTTTTTTAAGTAAAAAACATAGCTTTCTGGCTTTTTGTGGTCTAATTCCAGCAGTTTGCATTGTAATTAGATGACCAAGCAAGGAAAGCCTCCCCCCAATACCCGTGTAACAGTTTTCAGGGCCATCTCGGGACGGGGGAAACGGGCTGTAGTAGAAATGTCTCCCTGGCCGACAGCTGGTCTGAGCAGGGAGGAGACGGACTCTGCCTGCTGTCCACAGGAGGCTCTGTCTCCGCCATGGGAAGTAACTCGGCCACAGGCTTTGTGTTCGGTGTTAGCAATTACTCAACTGGAAGCTTCCTGCGGCCTGGGGAGCCAGGAGGCAGCCGGCAAGGGTGCTGAGTCACGAACATCTCTCTTCATAAAACCCAGACATTAATTAAGCACCAAGCGGCTACCGGCAGCCCTGCGACACATGGTCACTCCAATGAGGACGGGGATGGTCGCCCCTGCAGAACGGCTCTGAGGTCTCCTGGTGAACAGCTGCACGGGCCCCTCGGCAGGGCTCTGCCCCTCCTTCCAGCCCCACCTTCCATTATGAGCCACGCGTGCCTGCCCTGGGCACTCAAACAGCGCCAGGCAGAAGGGCCGGAGGCCCTGCTGCTCAAGGGGACTCTCCACCTGCCCTCCTGGGTAGGATGCAGGCCACCTACTGTGTGGTGTGCACAGTAGGTGTTAACAGATGCATGGCCCCACGCTGAAAACGAGCCCAATGAGGTGGCTGGGAGTGTGCATTCCGGGGGGAGGAGCAAGAGGAGCCACGGGGAGCACGCCTTCCTTGGTACCAAGAGCTCGCTGTGGACAGCCTGCTGCTGGCTCCTGGGAGGGAGGCCAGGCCTCCACCCTACTGCCATGGCTCGAGGAGAGGAAGCAGGAGGACCAGGCTTGCTTTGGTAAGAGGGAGCCCGCCCACACCCCCTGCTGCCCCCTTCCTCGACAGCCCAGAGCCGTGTCGCCCGCTACAGAGGGCGCAGGCCTTCCTTACCAGGATCATGTGGCCGGTGGAGATGTCCATGTTGGACTGGACGGGCTCTTCAGACCAGGAGGAGGTGCTGCTCCGCGCAGAAGGGCTGGGCATCGGCCCGTCGCTGAACTGCGAGGACACGCTGTTGATGCGGGACGTGTGTGGGCCGTCGGGGCGGTCCGGGGGCCGCGCGGCCATGCGCTGCCGGCACAGCTCCTGCAAGACGGCAAGAGGCAGAGTCAGGGGCTGGTGGCCTCGGGGAAGCCCGGGGGCCAGGGGCTCAGGCAGCCAGGCGCTGACCGCTCTGTCCTGCCTGCCATCCCGAGAGCGAGGTCACACCAGTGAGCAAGTACCCTCTGCCTCCCCGATGCCACCAGACGGCCGGGTGCCTGGATCCCACACACACCAGTGTTCCCAGGCAGCGCCCAGCTGCACCGTTGCAAGGGAAGAGGAGCAGTTGTGTCCTCTGAGAGCGAGAAGCCTGGCTCCTCGAGCAATGCACGTGTGCACACACACGCCCACAGGCGCGCACACACACACACACACACACACACACACACACACGCTCACACACCACAGACTCAGGAAGGGCCTGTGCACCTGCCCAGAGGTCGGAAAGACACATTTCAGAACAGCGTTACGAGGAGACTGAGCTAGGAGCGCCCCTTTCTCATGAGAAGGCAAGCCACGGAGGCTCGGAGGTTTACCAGGCGCGTGAGATTCTGTCAGCAGTGGGTCCCATAATCAGCGTCGAGGGGCAGAACCTTGTTTTGGGTCTTCTCCCCCTTCCCAAAACAAAGTTCAAATCGACAATAGCCAGAGGGCGGCTCCCCGGGACCCTGGCGGCTGCTGCTCCCCACCTTTCAGACACGCCTGGAAGCTCCCGCCCCCGCTGACAGCATCATCCTGGAAGCGTTCCAGTGCCTATGACATGATGGATTCCACCCTCTCCCCCCAAGGACACAACTGTAACTTGCGTCATCAAAATGACACGCCACCAAGAAGGCGTTTGAGGGAGTCTGAGCCCAACAGAAGCGCTGATCGGCGGGCCCGATTGTGCCCCCTCTTTTTGTTTTGGTAGCACCCAGGGGAGGGGAGGCCACGCCACCCAGGTGCCCGGCCAGTGGTGCCATGTCCCAGAGGCGGCGGCTGAGGGGCCCGGACCCCGCCCCCTCACCCTTCCCTTCATCAGGCTGCCGCCATCTTCCCTGGCTTTGAAGATTTTGCAAAACCCACTGGCACCAGCAAGGGTCTGTCTCCTGTCCCCTTGGCCCTCTGGGCGGACAACCGTGTCGGGGACTCCTCCCCAGGGCTTGCGAGGGGCACAGCCCAACACGGTAACACGGTGCTTGGAGTAGTCAGCCCTCCTGGGGCCGGCGTGGCACAAACCTTGGCCCGCCGTGGGGCCATGGGTGATGGCGAGGAGTGTGCTGTGTCTCCCTGGGAGGGGACGAGGAGGTGGAGAGGTGAACTTACGGCAGAGTGTGAGGACTGCAGGCCTCTTAAGAGAACACAGAGCGGCCATGACTGCCTCGCCTTCCTTCTCTCCAGTTTTCAGGTACTTTCAGGTACTTTACAGTTTACAGGTAGTTTTAAAGTGTGAGTGTTTAAAAAACTCAACCTACTTTTTTTTTTTTTTTGAGAATCTCAAAAACACAGCAAAATGAACAAACAGAAACCCAGGCACAGGAGAGAATTTCAATAAAGGTGAGAGACCCCAGTCCCCAACCCCAGGACATCCGTGGCCCATGAACTTCCCATCTGTGCACATGGATGTCACTGGACTTGGGGGAACGAATGCGGGGACAGGGTTCTGAGGAAGTCTCAGGCTTAGTGCAGTTCACCTGGAGAGGCCGGGGCAGCCCAAGCACAGAATCAACCACGGCTCCTCCACACAGAGAGGGAAGGAAGGTTGAGAGTCCTCTGGTGAGTCAAACCAGCCCTGCGCCTAGCCTGCCCATGAGCCCAGGGAGGAGCTGCGGGAGCCCAAGTCCTGTGGTCCCTCACACTGCGGAGAGCGTGGTGCACCCACTTTTATTTGGTGCATTGTAATTGTACATCGTGTTGGGTACAGAGTGGTAGAAACACAGGCACTTCCCTCCCCGTGTGTGTCCTGGAGATGGGAATCGGTAACTTTGTTGTGTTTTTTTTTTTTTTGTAGTACTGGGGATTGAACCCAGGGGCATTCTACCTCTGAGCTATACCCCCAGCTCTATTTTTTATTCTTTATTTTGAAACAAGGTCTCACTAAGTTGCGGAGTGCCTCATGAACCCGGATCCTCTGGTCTCAGCATCCCAAGTGCTGGGATTACAAGGGTGCACTACCATGCCCGGCTAGGGAATTGGTAACTTTGTATACATATGTAGCGTTATTTCTACTGTTACAGTCTTTATGTCTTACATAGTCCTCTTCCCTTCCCTGAACCCCCTCTGTCACTCCCTTGGAGTCTTTTTGCTCACCTACCTGATGTTGCCCTTATTTCCGAATTTTTCTCTAGCTTCTACATATAAAACACACATTGAGCTGGGCAGGGTGGTGCATGCCTGTAATCCCAGTACTTGGGAGGCTGAGACAGGAGGATTGCAAGTTCGAGCTACTTAGTGAGGCTCTCCACAATTTAGTGAGACCCTGTTTCAAATTAAAGAATAAAAAAATAGGGCTGGGGGTGTAGCTCGGAGGTAGAATGCCCCTGGGTTCAATCCCCAGTATTCAAAAAAAAAAAAAAAAACTGATCCATTTTTGGGGACCGGCTCACCTAGCCTAGTAGGATACTGTTGTGTTTCATCCATTTTCATTTTCCTGCAAATGACATGATTTTGTTCTTCTTCATGGCCGAGTAAAATTCCAGTGTGTGTGTACACCATAGTTTTGTGATCCATTCATCTTTTGATGGACACCTAGGCTGGTTCCAGAGTTGGCTCTTGTGAATTGTGCTGCTATGGAGATGGATATGCACAAACTGCTAGGACATTCTGACTTCAGCTCCTTTGGAACGATGCCCAGGAGCGCTATTGCTGGGTTACATGGTGGCTCGACTCCCGGTCTTCTCAGAAGCCTCCACACTGGTCTCCGTGGCTGTGCTGGTTTGCAGTCCCTCCAGGAGTGTGTAAGAAGTCCCATTTCCCCACATCCTCGCCGGCATTTACCATCCTTCGTGTTCTTGATGACTGCCGCTGTAACTGGAGGTCCAAGGACTCTCGGTGTAGTTTGGATGCCCATCCCTCTGATCGATAAAGATGTTGAACTTTTTTTTCCATGTATTTATTGGCCGAGAATTCAATTGGATTCTCCTTCAGCTCTTCTGTTTGTTTACAGTGCGAAGCTGAGATGAGACCCAAGAGAAGCCTGCCCTCCGTGCCCCCTAGAGCTGAGGGCCAGGGCACTGGTACTGGGTGGAGTGAGGGAAGACCAGAAAGCCCCACGCAGGAGGAGGCGGCCCCTGCTCCCAGGGCCAGAGGCTGCGGAGTGCCGGCCTTCACAGAGCTCAGAGGCCTCTCCCGCCACACGCCTGCAGGGCACTTTGTGCAGGTGCGGCCTCTCCTGCCTGCCTTTGTGGGTGCTGGTTCTGGATGGAGTGTGCGTCGGCCGCACCTGCATGGAGTCGGAGGAGGGAGGCAGCCCTGGACCGTCTGCTGGGCCTGAGCCTCCTCAGTGGCCCTGACTCTGGGGGTGCGAAGCAGGGGCCATGAGAGGGCCCCTTCCGGGTCCACGGGGCTCATCTGTTCCAGGTGACAGAGGCCACAGGTCGAGCGTGCCCACGGGCTCCGTGGAGGCTGCGGGGCCAGCCAGGCAGGCGAGGCCAGGCCGTGCCTCCGCACAGCTGCCCTGCGCCCCGCAGATGTGCCACAGCCTCGCTCTGGGAGCCAGGACCTCGGACAGCAGCTCAGCTCTGTAAGCCTTGACTTCCAGGACAACCATTCACTCACCGCACCTGGACTCGAATCTCGGTTCCCCACCCACTGGCTGGGCAGCCTCGGGTAAACCGCCCACTCTCTCTGTGCTTCAGTGTTCTCACCTGCAGAATGGCGGTAGTGGCACCAACCTCACAGCTGTTGTGAGGATTAACTAAGGTACTCTGCTTAGGATGAGCTGGCTCACACAGCAGGCCGTCTCCATTGGTATTAGTTTGCCCAGCACCTGGGTTCCAGGTTGAATGAGACTCTCAGGCCGGACGTCCTGGCAGTGTTCCTCTGCACCTGGAGCCGGGCACAGCTCATGACAGGGGTGCCGCTGTCAAGATGCTGGGTTTCCATGACAGGGTGGCCGTGAGCTGGCCAAGGGACCCCTGAGTGGAGGCCAGGAGACCTCTAAGTGGAGGCCAGGGGACCCCTGAGGGGAGGCCAGGGGACCCTGAGGCACCCAGGCAGGCTCCTGGGGTGATGGCGCTGGGTTCAGGTCTGCAGTAGGACCAGGCAGGGGTGTCTCCACAGAAGCAGGTGCAGGGGCATGGCAGTGCCAACGCTTCCAATGGGGTGGTGTGACCGGAGGGCCAGGACAGGGAAGAGACCCTCCACCTGGTCCCCCACCGTCCTGCGTGCTGTTCATTCTAGCTGCTTTGATTTCTAAAGAGGAGCGTGCACCTTGGAAACAGGCCGCGCCAGCCTGTCTACCCAGAGGCGTGGCGCTGACCTGCGCCCTCCAGCCCCGCCCCCCATGGCTCTGTGGAGACAGAACGGTGACACTCACTCGGTCAACACAAAGGCCTGGGCCATAGCAGCCTCAGGTCTCCTGGACACAAGGCAGCGGCTGACTTCTGATGTTTCCGTGGACATGGCAAACCAGAGCTGCCCCAAGAGCAGCCTGAAGTGCCCACGAACCAGAGCTGCCCCAAGAGCAGCCTGAAGTGCCTGGCCTGATACCCAGCACATGGCGAAGGGACGTGCCAGCCCACTCCCGGAGGACAGTCCCGGAGTCTCACCAGCGCGTGTGTCCCTTAGGGTGGCTGTGCTGCCTCTCCTGGGCCCCTCGGGTCTGGGAAACCCACTGCTCCGTCCCACTGGCCGCCCTGGACGCTGGACACCCTGGACGTTCCGACAGGAGAGGGAGGTGGAGGGAGCAGGGAGCCGTCCTCAGACTGTGCCTGGCCCACCGTGCCGGCCATGTGTCCTGCCGAACAGCTTCCGGCTGACTGTAGTTTACAAATCAATAACACAAAAGCTGGGCTCTAGCCGGGCGTGGTGGTGCACGCCTGTAATCCCAGTACTTGGGAGGCTGAGACAGGAGGATCACAGGTTCGTGGCCAGCCTCAGCTACTTAGTGAGACCCTGTTTCAAAATAGGGCTGGGGATGTAGCTCAGAGGTAGAATACCCCAGGGTTCAATCCCCAGTACCAAAAAAAAAGAAAAAAGCTGGGCTCTCCCATTCTCTGTACCGTTCTTTCACATTTAAAGTTTTTCTAAGGGAAAGGGAACTACTTTTTATTGGAATAGGGAGAAAGCATGTGGATGGCGACTTGGCCTGACCAGGTCTGGTGGCAGCCTATGGCTTCTGAAATCCCCTCCAGGTTGTCCGGTCTTCGAGGACACCTCAGCGCTGCCCTGTGCAGGCCTGAGCCTTGGCCATCAGTGGGCGACTGCTCACATTCCGGTCACAAGGGACAAGGCAGAGGCCACCGAGCCCTTGGCTAGGACATGGGGGCGGGGACAAGAGCAGCTCCTTAACTAGTGACTTGAAGCTGGGAGTGGGAGCCTCCTGTGGGCCAGGCGCCCCTCTCTGCTCCTGTCCCCCACGCTCCTGTCCCCCCCCCCCCCCGGGGACCATGCAGCACACAACAGAAACTCTTCTCAGCAAGTGACGAGAACGGCCGTCGCCAACGCAAATATTCTGTAAGTACTATTCTGAGAAGCAAGCTTAAAATAGAGCTGTGATCTAGAGGAATTTTATTTGGGCAAAAGATAATTGATAATGCTGCATAAACTATACGAGCAGGCCCTGAAAGAAACCTGGAGACGGGCCCAATTATGTTTTGAATTTTCCCTCATGTATAATCCTGGCAGCAAGCAGAAAGGGTACAGTCATCACCAGAACAAAGCCAACCGGACTAGGATCGCAGATGCCCTGAACCAGAGCCGAAGCACACCGGGCCCGCTGCTAGTCCCCGGGAAGGTGCAGCAGCTCAGGAAGGTCGGGGCACCCGCCAGCCAGCTCCGGACCCTCCCCCGCCCTGCGCGGGCTCAGCTGCGGCACTGAGGAAGTTCTCCCAAGCAGCCCTCCGCTTGGCTAGGTGGGTACAGCCACTTCACTTGAAACAACACACGAAAAAACCCTGCAAGAAATTTAAGATCCAGGTGAAGTCTCCTCATTAAAGAGAAAGATTCTGTTTGTGATCTGGGACAATACCTCTTTAATAAAAATGACCCAGAGCATTTAGCCTGGTGACCTGGAGTTTCCGAAGACAATTACGGCTCGTGCAGTGGTTCTACCAGCTCAGAAGCCCACAGGTGCTTCATACTGAAGGAAGAGAACGGCAGATCAGCCGAGGCGCTCTCCCGAGCACAGGCGCCAACTCAGGGTCCACGAGGACCCACGGGTGTCCCTCCGATGTCCTCGCACACCGGGGAGGATCAGAATGGTGGCTCATGCAACATCCAACCTGAAAGGTGGTCGCAGGGGCCACCCCCAGGGGAGGGGGCAAGCCACTGTCCTTTATCTTCCCGATCCCTCCTCCTCTGGGCACCTCAAGGGGTGCACCTCTGCAAGGGGCTCCACCTCCTCCCCAGGGCCTGCGCTCCAGCCTCTCGCAGGTGTTGCCAAGATGGTGGAGGAGAGACTCGAGCATCTCCAGTTCCTAGTGAGAAGGGGCGCAGGCAGCCTCGGTGGAGAACGTGGCTTTGCAGGCGGTCTCCACAATAGCACTGGTGATAATTACAAAGTGCCTCGATTCTTGGGAAGCAGCGTCCCAGAAACAGTTGTGTCTCAGAAAAAAAAAAAAAAAAATTCCATAGCAGGAAGTGAAATGCATAGTTTGTTGGGAAGGCAGGCTTGGAACAGACCCAAGGTTTGCACAAGTAGCAGAGTAGCATGATGGTTTAGGGTGAGGACTCAGACTAGCAGAGAGTGCAGGTCTGCACCCTAGCTCCCACCTACAGCTGGGTGACACTGGACATGTTGCCAACTCTCTGTGGCTGAGTCCTGTGATCTGCAAATTGGGGGCAAAAACAGTGACGTCATGGAGTTTCTGGGACAGGGGTCTAAGAGCTAACTTGTGAAGCACACAACACCCTGCCTGGCGCGCCTACAGACCCCCAGACTGCGCAGCGCTGATCCTGTGCTGGAGGGCCAGGACCTCCTGCCAGCTCCGCCCCATGCTGATGGGCACAGGGGAGCTAGCTGCTCAGCCCGCCAAGGGTGTGGCGACACCTGCCTGTCCTCACTCCAGGACGCAGCGCCCTCATCAGGCGGCGGCTGCCCCAGGGCCCGGTCACTCCCAGTTTGACCCTGATCAATGAGGGTCCCAGCCTATTCCCAACGGAGCCAGAGCAGTAGGGTTGCAAAAAGAGAGAGCATTTCTCAAACCCCCTACACGTAAACACTCCGTCTAGATAAACACTGGGCTTGCACCACTCTGCTTAAAAACACCCAAAGGAAACATCATTCGCAGAGAAAGGTAAGGTGCAGGGCCTGTGCCCAGCCCCCCAGCCCCATGGAGAACACGAGAGAGACTGAACTTCCAGTGGTGTGCCTCTGCCTGAGTCCAGAGCCAGTCAACAGCAATCGAGGCAAGCTGGGCGCCCGAGCCCATGCCATCGCCTGCACCCCACGACCCGCACAGTACCCCGAGCCATGCCGGGCTGTCCTCCACAGCAGCACATGCAGAGGTGCCCACAGGCCACCGGGAGGCTGCACATCTCCTGTGCAGATCCTAGTGGAGTAAGGACACAGATTAAGCAGAGACGCACAGGGACGGTGGCTTTCCGTAGCCCCACTTGCTTCTGCTGCACGCTGAGCCCAGGCCGGCGAGGTTTCTGCAGAGTCTTCGAAGTATTTTCCACTTCATTCCAGCACAATTTATAAAATAAGTTGAATAGGATTCTGGGGGCAGAAATTCATCCGTACACACAATAACGCAAATGTCTCATTTCTCAACTCTGCATCTGATGGGTGAAAATTACAGAGAGTGGGATCACTCTGAGAGAAAAGACCTGTCATTCTCAAAATCCGCCGAAAGACCAGGGCCACAAAGGCTCAAGAAAAGCTCTCCGCACCTTTCGAGGAACAATCGGAACAAAGAGGTGCTGCTGAGCGCGCGCGCACGCACAAAGGGTGGCTGGAGGGTGAGGGTTATTGGCGGCACATAATTAGCGGACGGATGAAGGAGGCAGGGCACGCTGCTACAGAGACCGCGGTTCCCTGGACGTGCGGGAGGGACATGGCCAGAGCTTCCAGACCAGCAGAGCTGCACAGGGGGAGGGTGCAGCCTGCCCAGCGCTGTCGGAGGGGACTGCCAGAGAGGAGCCCTGCACTCCACCAGCTCCGGGGGCCCAGGGCACGTGACCGCAGGGAAATCCTTATCACGGGAAGTCAGGTTTCAAAAGCAGATTCGAGCCCCGGAGAAACCCTGAAATGGCAGACCCTGAATTATTCATGGAGGCTCCAATCTTGGTGGAACCACAGGTGGCTTTCATCTCACTTTTTAAAAAATGTTTGCTTATTTGTACTTTTTAAATTGAGCATGCAATACTTTTGTAATAAGGAAAAGCCAGTACATAAAAATGTATCAGCACAAAAACGTATCATGTTTAAAAATATGTAAGACGCTACATTCCGGGCAATTAAAATAAGTGAAATGCTTAGCAAGTGTGTGTATGTACGTGGGGGGTGTGCGGTGGTGGTGGTCGTGGGGGGAACTACTGAAGTGTCGTGCTCCATGGTGAGAAAATACAGAAAGAAAAGTCGCCTCTCCTGCTCTTCTACATCATTGAACAGACGTGGCCCAGGCAGGCTCCAGCTCCTGGAAGCTGCTGCACCCATGACTGCCCCCAAGGCACTCATTGCTGCTGGGGGACAAGGCCACACTCGCGCTGGGGGGACCCATGTGCAGGGAGCACCGCAGGCGCCAGGCGAGACGTGGATGGCAGAAGGACCCCTTGTTGGGTGATGCTGCTGCAGCAGGCCTGCCGGGTGACCCGGGATGAAGTCCTCCGTCATGGCCTCCACATCACTTTGAACGGCTCCAGCCATGTGAATGCCGCTTCCTGGGGACACGGTTCTGCCACCTCTGGTGGGCTTCTCCCTGATGCTCAGAGAACTTTCACACTTAGACTAAGGATGACACACCCATGTGCACATGCACATGTATTCCCACCTGTGCTGCAGGGAGCTGGTGTCCCCCGAGCGGCTCTTGAGCCAGGTTTAGAGACTGTGGCCCTGGCTTGGTGTACTGCCATCCCTTCCAGGCGGCTGCAGACCTGCTGTGCCTGCAGGCCTGGCTCTCCTGCAGACCCCAGACCCAGCTCTCCTGCAGACCCCAGACCCAGCTCTCCTGTAGACCCCAGATCCAGATCTCCAGCAGAGCTGGCTCTCTTACAAACCCTGGACCTGGTTCTCCTGAAGACCCCAGAGCCAGTTCTCCTGAAAACCCCAGAAACGGGCTCTCCTACAGACCTGATTCTGCTGCAGACCCTACACCTGGCTCTCCTGTAGACCTGGCTCTTTGCAGACCTGTCTCTCCTGCAGACCTGGTTCTCCTACAGACCCCAGATCTGGCTCTCCTGCAGACCTGGTTCTGCTGCAAACCTGGCTCTCTTTTAGACCTGGCTCTGTTGCAGACCTGGCTTCCTGTAGATCCCAGACCTGGCTCTCCTGCAGACTTGGCTTCCTACAGACCTGGTTCTCCTGCAGACCCTGTTCTCCTGCAGACCCCAGACCCAGTTCTCCCGCGGAGCGGACTGGGCTCTGCTGCAGAAGGTGCAGCTGCTTTAGCTGCAGTGCTGGGTTCCGCAACATGAGTAAACTAACTAAAACAGCTCTGGGATAAACAGTGTTTACTGAGCAGTACTGAGTAATTTTTTCCCATTTCGCAAGATGTTTTCTCAAAATAAAACTTAAAGGCATAGACGCGTTTTAACTGGTATACATGGAAGATAACTTTCAATGCTCTTCTAAATCCTGAACCATCTCAGAACAGGCTGATGCTGGCAGGAGAAGCCGGGCTCCCTTCCTCCCTGGGTGCTCACCCCCACCACACCGCCCCCCATGGCAGCCCCCTCTCTACCTTACCATCCTGCTGTCCCTGGCGATTTCAGGGTGTCCTGCCTCCCCAACGTGAGAACAGCGAATTGGGCCCTGTTCTGCCCTGTTCTGTGCCCACTGGCGAGGTCTAGTGGGGGCATTCAGTAACACTTGCTCAGTGATGGGCACCTCGGCCCCCGGCGGCCTGCCCGCATGCTTTGCAGCCCTGGCTTCCCCTGCAGCGTGGCACAGGCCAGGGAGCTGGAACGCAGTCCTGTCTGACCACTCGAGGCTGTATCCCCTGTCTTGACACCCCAGTGGCTGCACCTGGAAGGCTTTCTCATCCTGCCTTGCCTAACAGAACCTGAAACAGTGCAATCTCATTCTACAGCTCTGCAGTCAGCTCGGTGCCTAGAGGTGAGGATTTGAGGGCGAGTTACCCAGTATCCTCCGCCACAAGCTTCTGACACAAGTGCCCCACGTCGAGCTACCGAGTCCTGCAAGAGTTCGCCCTCGCCAAGACTGCCACGTTTGTGCTGCCCTAGTGAATATCAGACTGGAATCTGGGAAGAGTTTAAAAATATAAAACAGGAGGGAAGCACGATTTTAATGAGACTCTTTGTTCTCATGTAACCTGCGTCTAATAGGGGTTTCTGTAATCGTCATTAATGCTGCAACTGCAAGTTGACATCTTGGACGTAGGAGGGCCCAGCTTTGATGAACCACAACTGACAATCCAGCTCTCCCAGGGGGGCTCACCGCCCCAGCCAGCCCTGCAGCCAGGTCCGGCCAACACCAGTGCCAAGCTCCCACAGCCAGCGAAAGTTTTAGGCCTCCCAAGGGGCCATGGAGTTCACCGAGTCCAAGCCAGGCCCGCAGGCAGAGCCAGTTTGGGCGGCCCCTGTAGGCTGGCTGAGGTCCTCAGCTTCAGCTTCAGACAATTTAAAAGAGCCAAGTCAGTAAAGAAAGAAATCATCAGCTGCTCGGAGCAGCTTGGGCCTGACGCGGAGCAGGCCCACGAGCGGCTGCTTTCCACGAGACACTTCTGCACCTCCCCAGCATCCCTTCGCTTGGAGGTAACGGGGGATCGGCACTTGTCTCCAGACACGCCGCCGCGCACGGCCGATAGCTCCCGGATGCGTCCTTCTGCGAGTTGCAAAGGACTTGGGGCAGGTTCTGAAAGAGCTCTAAATGGCTTCCCCAGGCTGCCTCCTTGCACACCCATAGCTTCATTCAATTCATTGATTAGTTTTTATCGAGCACCTGAGGGTCCCCTGCAAGGTGCTGAGGGTACACAGACGTGTGATGCGGGGGAAACTGAGGCACTCCTCACCGGCACGCCCCGCACCAGCAGGAAAGCGACTTCAGTAGGAAGGACAATAGCCTGACAGACCCTGGAATAGGGCCCGGTGTTCCCTCAGCTGGGGACTTGTCCCCTGGGCTGGGGCGGCGGTCTCCCCACTCAGGCCTGACAGATGGGAATGGTGGGGGTGGGAGGAGGGGGCGGGGCGCCCGAAGTGCGGGGCCTCGGAACAAAGGCCTGGCGAGTGAGCGAGCGAGCGGCACAGGGGCATTTCGGGCTGGAGGAGCCGGCCCAGGACACAAAGGGTATTCACGCCTTTTCAGTTGGCCACTGCCTAATTAAGCCAAAGGGCAGGGCCGGGGAGGGGGCAGCTGCTTCTGTGTTTTGAGCAACAGCACACCGTCCTGGGGCCCAATTACCCATCTAATACTGCACTGAGCCACTCGACTGCACCAGGCCCCGAGGCCCGGGTCTGGGTGACCACGGCACGTCCCATTCAGTTCTGAGTCACCACTGCCCTTTGGTGACCCCGGGTGACGCAGGACACTGAACTCCGGGCCTGCAGTTCCTAAGGGCCTATCTCTGCACCTCCACAGGAGGGGCCGCCCAGGGCGCTGTGGACCCAGCATCGGCTGTGCCCCACTGTCACACGAGTGATTTGAGACGTGTGCCTGAAACAGCCCCCTTCGACCAGGAACAGGAGAGCCGGGGAGCAGAGACACGCTGTCACGTGACCCAGCACGAGCACGTGCTCCAGGTCAGAGGGGCACGGACGCCCCCAAAGCAGCTCGGGACTCGTTTCCTCTTCACGGTTCAGTTTCAAGTTTGGGGGTCACTTAACACTTAGGATTTTATTCTCCTTGAATCTGGTTGTAAATCAGGCATAACTTCCATTTTTGTTTTACAAATTAATCTGAATTTTATTTCCTCCCACTCAAAAATAACTTTTCAAGAGAAAAAAAAATTTTTTTTCATACCTGGGGGTGGGACACAGGTCCTCAAACATGCTAGGCATGTGCTCCGCCACGGAGCTACACACCCCGAGTCCCCACGACATCTTGACTCTGGCTTCAGGGGCCAACGCAAGGGGTGATTTAAGGGGTACTCCTTGACGCAACTTTTGTTCTTCTGCTTCACTGTCTTCATAAAAGGGGGGAAAAGGTGTCACATTTGGCTAACCATAAAACTGGACTTCCTACTTAGCAAAGGACTCGAGTCCCATTACGCACTTTCGGTGACCTTTGCCTGCACACTTATTACTGACAAACCCTCCTAGTGGATCTGACATTAAACGTCACGCAGTCAATTCAAGTTTGGACTCTTGTTTAGTCCCCATATTCCTCAAACACCATGCATGGTTACACATTTTAAAACACTTGGCTTTAGCTGGGTGTGCTGGTACACGACTATAATCCCAGTACTTGGGAGGCTGAGACAGGAAGGGTCAGGGTCGAAGGTTTGCAGCCAGCCTCAGCAACTTAAGGAGACCCTCAGCAAATCAGTGAGACTGTTTCTCAATAAAAAAATAAAACAGAGCTGGGGGTGTACCTCAGAGGTAGAATGGCCCTGGGTTCAATCCCTAGTCTGTCTGTCTGTCTGTCTGTCTGTCTCTCTCTCTCACAAACACACACACACACACACACACACACACACACACACACACACAAACACACACACACACCAAAACCAAAAAACCTCACTTGGCTTTATGTTTTGCTAAAGTACCTTAATAATCGAGTAATTGTACACTACTGCTCACCAGCCACTTAATTTTGCTGGTTGCATTATTTCATACATTAAAGTTCCTGGAAGGACTGCCTGCTCAACCCGGGCCCTTTCTAGCGAGAGTTCTTTGGTGTGAGTATCCTGTACTTGCTGACGGAGAACTCTCCCCCAAAGAGAAGGCTCAGCGGAGGCCTTCCACAGAGAGCGCGGAGCTAAAGACCGTGAACTGGACGGGGTGGGCAGACAGTTACCCAGCTCCTGCAGCAAGCAGGCCAAGTCCTCCTAGGTACCTGCAGTGGGTGTCACAGCACACACTCCGCCCTGCCCAGATGAGAGAGAGAGGAGGGGGGGGAGAGGGGGAGACAGAGGGAGAGGGAGAGGGAGAGGAGGAAAAGAGGGAGAGGGAGAGGGAGAGGAGGAGGAGGAGGAGGAGGAGGAGAAGGGAGAGGAGGGAGAGAGGGAGAGGGAAAGAGGGGGAGAGAGAGGAAGAGAGGGAGAAAGAGAAGAGAGGGAGAGAGAAAAGAGAAAGAGAGAGGGAGGAGAGAGAGAGGGGGAAAGAGAGGAGACAAGAGAAAGGGGGAGAGAGAGAGGAGACAGACACCCCCAGACTTTCTGCCTCACGGTACCCTGGGGCCCCTGGCAGATCTGGATTGGCCCTCTCCAAACTTCTCTCTTCTTTGACAGACACCTGGGCCCCAAGAAAATGCCTTTCCTCCTCTTCTCTCCCCTGCACACCTCGTCCTGTCGCCTGAGCTCTGGGGCCACACCACCACGGGGTCTGTCCCCACCGCACATTGAAGGCCAGGAGTCCCCCAGGACCTGCACCCATCCAACTCTATGCAAGAAAAAGCTCAGCAAGTCCCCACTCGTTCAGGAAATGTGATTCTGCCAAATGTGTTGGGAGAAATAAGGCTCCGGGGGCTCTGGCTGCATCCTGAGGGCCAAGGCTGCCTGGGACTCCCAAGTCCACTCCCCAGGGCCTGGGGCAGGAACCAGCACCCAGCGGCTCCCAGCCAGGGCCAGGGAGGAGGCGCAGCTCCCAGAGCTGAGGACGAAGGGCAACCTGGGGGCCTCCGCCAGCCTCCCCCACGCTGGGCCGGAGCTTCGGGCCACGTGGCTCCTCCTCCTCCTCCTCCTCCTCCTCCTCCCCCAGCCCTTCAGCAGCTGCTTCTCCCCAAGCCCTCCTCCTGCACACACAGCTCTGCACACCTAACGCGGTTCCAGGCACCGCGCCTTGGTCCTCACCTCACGCAGCGTGTGCACGAAGCTGCCCAGAGCAGACCTGGCTGTCCCGGCAGGCCACCGTCCTCCCCACAGTGACCGCAGCACGTGCAGGCACATCCTCCTGCCCCTCGGGGTCGCGGGCAGAGGAGAGACTGTCCTCCCTGCAGACGGCCTGAGCGAGCCCTGGGGAAGAGAGCCCGGGCAGCTGGCCCTGCCTGCAGGTCCTGCCCTGCAGTCGCTCTGTGGGCACTGTCTCCTGAGGCACGGGGCCCACGGGCATTTTACCCCACGCACGAGGAGCTTCACGGGGTGCCAGCCAGTCCTGGCTGGAGAAGGCCTCCGAGGAGCCGCTGGTCCTGGCCTGGGGAGGCAGGGAGGTTCTGCGCCTCTGACAGCCTGAGCCGCATTGTGCGCCACCTGCAGCCTCCCCCCGCCCCCAGAGGCCGCCCCTCCCCTTATCCTTAAACCACTGAGCCACGTCCCACCCTTCCCTTACTCCTCCTCTAAGCCCACTGATCCCAGGACACCCGGCTCTCCCATGGGTGTGAGCCTCTCTCCTGGCTGGGGATTCCCTACCTGGAGGCCTCGGGCAGCCAGAGGCAGACAGGGCCTCAGGGGGCCGAGTGTGAGGGAGACCACTGCCCCTGGCCAATCCTGGGCTGGCCCTGCTGCCGCCCACTCACACCCGGGCCCTCTGCCACCTTCCTGGAAACCCGGGACTCTGCAGAGCGTCTGGGCTGCAGGGCTTCCTGCTGGACTTCCCCAGTGCCTGTGTCCTTCATGGGCTGTGCATCCTAAGCCGGACTGGGGAGCCCCACTTCCGGGGTCAGGACCCAAGGCGGAGGAGCTGCCCCGTGGAGGACAGGTGCTAGAAGGAGGCTCCCTCCACCGGGCCGGGCCGAGCCATTCAGAGCGCCAACCTCGCTGCCGGCTCCACCCTCTGCCGTGAGCTTACATAACGGGAAAGAAAGGGAAGCCAGAAGGAACAGGTAAGAAGGAGATCTCAGGTGGCTCTGTGGTCACCCTGCGCCCCACAAGAGGAGAGCCCTTGGAGCCTGCAGAGGCCACCGTCCCTTCTACAAACTGCAGCCGTCCTCAAGACAGAGCAGGAGTCTGGTCCTGGCGTCGGTGGGCCCTGTGGCCACCTCCAGCCAAATCCCTGACTCCGGGATCTCTGCACTCAGGCCTCTGTCCTCCTGCCATTCCTCAAGGTGCTGGCCACGTGGGCGCTCCTGCATGACCTGTCCATGGCCAGCCGGCCAGGCTCTCATGGTCTCCTCTCTCTCGGACGTGGGCTACCTGCTGCTGCTTCACCTGGATTTGTGGCAAACACTTCCTCTCAGAGACATCGTCAGCTGGGAAGAGACATCCCGGCTCCTGGTGCTCCTGCAGGGCCTCGTGCCACAGGGCGGCCTGGTGGGGGCTGTCTCGGGGGCTCAGGGGCTCGGGGTGCGGTCCCGTGGGGCTGGCGCTCACTCTGTCCACTTTCCCAGCAGGACGTCCACTGGACCCTGCTCCCGGGGGGCTGCCCCATGGTGAAGGTGGCATCCGTGGGTCACCAGTGGACGGGCCAGCGGGCTAAGACAAGGGCAGCAAGAGCGGAAGCAAGGGAACTCCCTGCCTCCGTGGACGCAGCTGGGTCAGCTGAGGGGACTTCCTGGGGCCGCGCTCTCTGGTCTGGATAGTGGACCAGGAGGCAAGCTGGAAGGACCCGTGTTTCAGGACGTTCTGCACTTTCCACTGACAGGCTTGCTGCTCCTTATCTCCTGCTCCCTCTGCTCTGCCCGAGCCACACAGAGAGCCGGAGGAGCTGGTCGGGAGAGGGGCAAGACGCACCCGCCCCCTCTGCTCTCCTCTTCCTCGAGCAAAGCACGGAGGCCTACTAGGGACAGTTATTCAAGAAACATCCAGGTCCCTCCTAGCTGGGCGTGGTGGCGCATGCCTGTCATCCCAGGACATCAGGGCCAGATTCAACAGTGGTGGTGGTGGTGGTGGTGGGGTGTAGCTCAGAAGTAGAATGCCTCTGGTTCAATTCCCAGTACACACACACACACACACACACACATCTGCTAATAAAGGCAGAAATGAGATCAAACATGGTGAACATGACAGCCGTTGAGTTCAGGCCTCGGGATGCCCATGTATCTGGCTTCCACTCCCTCATTTCCAAGCGGCTCGCCCATGGTCTGCAATTTTTAATCCAGTCTGACCTAATTATACTGTCTGATGGGGGGCGTGGCATCCTGTGCACCCTGTGCTTGGGTGTTGCTCTGGCGATGGGTCGGGACCTCGGTGTTCTCCGGGATCCTCTGCAGCTGAGGTGGCGTGCTGTGTGGGTTCCGCTGCAGGGCCACTCACGGCCACTGAGGGAGACCACATGCTCGGGAGTCCAGGGGACATGAAGAAAACGCCGTACGGATGAACCTTCTGGAAAAACGCCGTGCCCCATGGTGAAGTGGTGTCTAGAAGATTCACCATGGCTGGTAGAAGCATATTGATCTCTTATATTTTTATGTGTGTGTGTGTGTGTGTGTGTGGTGCTGGGTATTGAACCCAGAAGCATTCTCCTTCTGAGATACAACTCCAGCCCTATTTGATTTTGAAATAGGGTCTCACTAAGCTCCTGCTAAGTTGCAGAGGCTGGTCTTGAACCTGTGACCCTCCTGTCTCAGCCTCCCAAGTACTGGGATGAGAGAGGCGTGCACCACCATGCCCGGCTCATATTGATCATTTGAGCCTGAACACGTAGGCAAACACCACCACGTGCTTTGGATGTGGGGACAAGAAGTGCTTGCTCCTCTACCCTCTGCGTGGGGAAATTCTGCGAGTTTTCTCTGAATGGTCACATTACTGCCTCAGCATGGAATTCAGCACCCGTTAAAGAATCACTAATCATCGCAGGCCCAAGAGGAGCAACTGGAGGCCTCCCCTCGATGTCCGTCCTCCCCCAAGGGGAAGAACCACACCTGCAATGCCCAGCAGGCCTGGGAAGGGGGCTCCAACTCCACTCACAGGCACTGACAGGTTTTCAGAGGCAAAATTAGGAATATCTCCATTCTCAGACCTGCTCTCTTTTCAATTGTTTGTGGTACTGGTGATTGAATTCAGGAGTGCTCTATTGTGGAGTTACGCCCTCAACCTTTTTTATTTTTATTATTATTTTTTTAATTTGAGACAGGATCTCACTAAGTTGCTGAGGCTGGCCTCAAAGCTACAATCCTCCTGCCTGAGCCTCCCAAGTACTGATATTACAGGTGTGCACCATTGCGCTAGGCTAAAGGAAATGTTCTTTCGTAACGTGTTAGGGCACCCTTTCAATTTCAAAGCGTGATAGATTTTTGCTTCTTGGATATGTGTAATATATATATTTTACAAACATATAGATATTACTTCAACCTAAAAATGTAAATACAAGCCAGGATAACCTTTTTTTTTTGCGGTACTGGGGATTGAACTCAGGAGCGTTCTACCTCTGAGCTATACCTCCAGCCCTATTTTAATTCTTTATTTTGAAACAGGGTCTCACTAAGTTGAGAAGTTCCTCACTAGGTAGCTGAGGCTGGCTGCGAACCCGGATCCTCCAGTCTCAGCCTCCCAAATGCTGGGATTACAAGCGTGCACCACCACGCCCGGCTCCAGGATAACCATTCCAAGACACACAGCTAACTGAGATGGAAAAGGCGTTTGAGAAACTTGTGGGGTTGAGTGAACCCTGGGAGAACTCACTGTTTTCCGACTTAATTGGGAACATCCTATGCCTTCACCATTTCTGAGACTCGCGATTAAGCCAATTACAGAAGATTAAACTCACCTAGAAAAAGAAGGGTCTCTTCACTGGCAAGAGAACGCACCAACTCGAGCAAGACCCATCCTCCCTTGGAGGACTCGGCCACCCTCGGCAGAGGTGAGGAATCAAGGTGCACCTGGACCCGAAGATCCATCAGCCCCAGTCCAGTGGGTGTCCCTGAATGGCGGCCACCGCGCACTCTGTCATTACATTAATAACCACTTGCTAATGGGGACCGCGGCAACCAAGATGCACACTTAGCGGCTCTGTTTACGGGCGGTCCCCTAGCCCCGCGCACGCTCCTGTGGGTTTGGTTCCAAAGGCCTCCAAATACACAAGGAAACCTGCTGGGCATTATGAAATAAACCATCAAAAGAGAACTCGCTGAAGATTCTGCAAGAGCCTCTGCCCTCGTGCCGGGCAGGGAGAGTGGGCAGGCAGGTTACTAAACTTGCTGTTCAGAGATGATCAAAGCTGGCAAGAAATGGATGCAACATTCAAAGAGCCTCCGAGAGGAGAGGAGAGGGCGTCCTCGTCATCTGACGACTTATTTTTGGCACAGTTTTTACCCAATAACCTTCCTCAGAAATAGGACACCGACGCGAAAAAAAATGCATAAAGTATACTGCACCACACACCCCGATTCTTCTGTGTCTTTGCATTAGCCTCAGTGTGGGCTGTGTACACGTGTGTGTGCACAGATACACGTATGCATACACACGGATGACATGCCACGACAACTTGAAAAAAAGGATAGAAGTAAAATTTGTCATTCAGATAATAAAGTACAGATTTAATCCAAATATATTATGCTTATGTATTTAGAAGAACCAGTATGTGAGTGTGTGTGTGTGTGTGTGTGTGTGTGTGTGTGTGTGTGTGTGGTGTGCTGGGAGTTTAACCCAGGGGTGTTCTACCTCCAAGTTACACGCCAGCCTATTTTATTTTGAAACAGGGTCTTGCTAAGGTGCTGAGGCTGGCTTCAAACCTGCAATCCTCCTGTCTCAGCTTCCCAAGGACTGAATTACAGGTGTGTATCACAATAGCTAGCTGAGAAACCACATTTACTAAAGCAATGGAGAAAAGTTTTATGGTAGCATCCAATTGAAAAACAACCTTTAAAATACATTTTGGCTATTCTGAAAGTTAATATAACCAATTTCTAAGTGTGAGCAAGTTAAACTGTGCCAGATTATCTGATGGGACTAATATTTTAGAAAAGCATCAAAATAAGAGACTGCCAAAGACATGATTTTCCAATAGGTAAAGCAAATAAAAACTTCACACATACCCACCCTCCCACACACACATAAGCTAAGAAATTTCTTTTCTTTTTGTAGTACTGGGGATCGAACCCAGAGGCATCCTACCTCTGAGCTACACCCCCATCCCTATTTTATTTTTTATTTTGAAACAGGGGCTCCCTAAGCTACAGAGGGCCTCATTAAGTTGCTGAGGCTGGCCATGAACCTGAGATCCCCCTGTCTCAGCCTCCAAGTACTGAGATTACAGGCATGCACCGCTGCACCTTGTTGAGCTGAGAAGTTTCTAAATTCTGACTGTGTATGAAATAGCCCTCGGGGGAGCAAGAGAAGGTAGGAGTGCTTAAAGATGTTTGCGTCCGAATCGAGCCCCGGACTGCTTTGAAATCATTCTGAGGAAAGGCCACTGAGGGGTCGCAAGCTTCGCACAGTCCCCCGTAACTACCCGCACATGGGGCGCGGCGTGGATCCCCACAACGTGGCTGGGGACACTGATGGTCCAACGATTCCAAGGGCCACCAGCCTGAGGGGCCCCCCACTTCCTGCCCCGACGGCACTCATGCTGGTGCTGTCTAGTTGGGGATACAGGGCTCTCCTTCCGGACTCTGGGAGGAAAGGGCCAGCACAGCTACCTGGCAAGGCTGCCCCAGAACACCGTCTCTGAGCCTCCCTCTCCCTCGGGCCCCAGGATGCCTCCGCCCCTGGTGTTCCTACACAGGAACACCTCGCCTGCTGCCTACAGGCAACTTCACATTGTGATGTTGATAAAACTTGCTGCCTTGTCCCCGCCTGTCCTCTTGGCTAGGTTACTGTCTTCTAGCCTGACATACGCAGTAACCTTTCTTTCAGAAACTTAACAGCGATGGGGCATTTCCATCACATGCCATGAAGGACAGCAGAACATCAGACTGTCACCGTTCCCTGTAGCCCAGCGAAGGGAAGGATGGGATGAGCTATGACCTCACTTTTGTCACAGAATTGGCAAGCACAGAAACTCTGTGACTTAAGAGGAAACACACAGTCACAATAGGATGCTTGCCCTGAAATGTACTCTCTCATGGTTTGCAGTATTTAAAAAACAAACAAACAAACAACTTTTCAGGAGATTGTTAAACTTGAAGGGCATCTCAATGGCAGGTATGGAAACCTCAAAGAGAAGTGGGCGCATGAATGGCTTACCATCCGCTTCCTTTACCAAGGGAACAAGGTAGCTGTTCTGTCTGCAACTGCCATTGTCTGAGTCCTTAGTACACCACTCAGACGAACCCCCGAGCCCCCAGAGAGAGCCACGCCTGCAGCCCCTCCGCCTCCTCCCACACCCCACTGAAACCAAAGGGGAGCAGGCCAGTCCAGGGCTGGGCCCCCACGAGGCAGCCCGCTTTGATGAGTGCAAACCCAGCGCATGAGGTAGTTCCCTAAAAAGGGACTTGGTGGTGCTTTCAGAACTTAGCCCAACAGAAAATCTTTACGTTCATTTCATTTCCAAATTTTCCTAGATCATATTTTTAAGGGAAAAGTTTTTTTTTTTCCCCTGTCTCTCTCCCTTTTTATTAATCTGGATTGAAGAAAAGCACACATTTAATTTATTGTCTGGATTACAGATTCTTATTAAACAAACCAGAGCTCATTATAAAATCAATATCAACTTAACCACCATGCCCCCAGGAGGACACCAAAAGGTCACTCCAAGAAATTCAAACAATTTTCCTGCTGGAAGGGCATGATTTTAATTACAGATACTATTAATTAGAGCTGTCATTGGGAAGATTTTTTTTTTCTGTTAATCACCACAAACTCATTCCTAAGTATTCATTTTCAACCTGCATTTTTTAAAAAATTAGTCATTTCTGCATGCAAGTCCAACCTTTCCATTCTATCAATATTTTATATTTGAATTTCAAAGTATATCAAAGGATGCCATACTTTCTAGAAATCTACGCCCGTATGATCTCCCGTCTTTCACACGCGGAACAGAACGGGTGTGATAATTTATTTATGTTCTGACACTGACGTGGCCCTGAAGACCTGGCGTGGTCTTGCTCAATAGAATTTCTGGGTAAATTCTTGCGAGTTTATGTGACATTTTTTTTCAGGCTGCTTCTTCAAACGTGGTTTTTCTTTGGCTTTGAAGCAGAGCTGTGCTCTTTGCCTGAAATGCCATCTCAAGCACATCTGAAGTTACCTTTCTTCACAAGGAGAAGCTCATCCTGACCGAGACGTGACCCTCCAGAACACCAGAGCGGCCCTCCATCCAATGACAACACGAAGAATTTTGAAACTGGAGGAAGAGCTCTCTCCTCCTCTCTGTTAAGCAGAGGTGTTTATACATTCATCCCATCTCCCCGTGGGGGGCGGGGGTGGGGCAGCCACAGAGCGAGCACAGAGCACAGGCCTGCTGGCACCAGCTGTGGCCCCTCTGCTCACCCGGCTGGACTAGGGGGCCTTCCCTGGAAAGAGCTCCGGAGCCCCGCCCCCACCCCAGGCAATATATTCTGATGGCAGAATAGTAATATTTGCTTTATATTGTGAAATGCATGCTTTGTAAGACACCATACATCATGGTCATGTGACTAAGGAAGACAAAAGAGCTAGCCCAATGGGAGAGAAGCTCACACAAGGATATTGATTAAACTTTTAAAACAGAGACTAAAAAAGACATTTTTATCTTCCCAAACAGAAATGCATACTTGGAGTTAAGTGCTGTTTTTATACTGAAGATACCGAATGCCCTAATACACCGTGGGGTTGACTGCTGTTAAAACCTGAAGTCGTATTTCCACTATAGAGTGTTGCTATGGCACATATGCAATAAAGCTTGCCAAAGTCTGCGACTTTGTTTCCGTGTCTGGGTCTGAACCTGCCCTCCTCACACCCTTGTGGCCTCTCCTTGATGGCAGGGCAGGTGAGTCTGCCGGAGCTAGCCAGCACACAGCTGCCAACGCTGGCTCCTGGAGACACATGTGACTCGGCCCCCATTTGTCAGAATTACATTGCACTTTATCTGGATAATAGCAGAGGGTGGCCACAGAGCAGGTCAAAGGAGGAAGTCAGCGGTGGAAGAGCCATCTTCAAACATCTACACAACTAATTCATCTTGCAACCCCGGCATGTTTCATTAATAGTGGCCAAACTGAGAAAGATAACAGATTATACATAATACATGTATTATACTTTTTCCACGTTTCTAATTAGCAGCCCACTTTCACAGCTAACATGAGAGGATCCAAGAACGGCCCAAGATTAATACAAAGCCATAAAACTGGGCTTGCAAGGTATTTACATGAATGTTAATGAGAAGTTTCAGATTGTCATCGTAAAAGAACTCAAAGTACGAATAAATGCACGAGTGCTGGGAATGACAGAGGCACCAGGGACCAGTCAAAAAAAAAAAAAAAAATCTGTTCCACTGACAATTCAAGGGAGCACCACCATAAAGGAAGTCTCTTTACCTGGTAGGCAGCGGTGGCATCTGCGCTGGGGTCGCCCCCTAGTCCCGACAGCTTCTCCTTCAGTGTGTGGTGGGAGCTGTGGCGGAGGCAGTATATGAAACCAGAGGCCAGGAGGACCCCCACGATGCAGGCAATGGAGAGGAAGGTGAGCAGGACGAACTTGGTGGAGTCTTCCTGCTGTCCCTGGTGAGGCAGAAGCTTGAGCTTGTTTTTCTGCAGAACCAGGAGAGGAGGACAGGTCAATACTCGAGAAACTGTGGCCTCCCAGCACACCATCCTCTTGGTGCATAGCTGGAACATGCAGGGCACAAAAGGGCACTCACACAGGGGAGGCCTCGTGGGGGGGGGGGGCGCAGGCTAACCCACACGCTGCAGGCTGTCAAGAGGAGAGGGGTGCTTTTCAAACTTAACAATGTGCGTACTTGGCAGCCGATTTGCTGTCTTAGGGAACACCAGGTATGCGTGTGTAGAGATGTCCCCTGAGCAGGCACAACACAGCGGGTGCCCGAGAGCGGAGAGCCTGCGGTGGGGGAACTGCCCAGCCACTTTCTCAGGAAACAGCCAGTGCCTTCCAAGGCGCTCACTGTGCAGACCCCAGGAGCTGGGAGGGGGTGGCCCCAAGCTCCTCTCTAAAGCCTCCAAACCCCTCCTGGTCCAAACCCCTCCGGTCTCAGGGTCCCACGGATGGGGAGCTAAACAGGAGAAAATCCTTTTGGTGCATCCCTGGTCTCCACCGCCAGATAGCCACTCGGCACCCCTCATTAGCTTCATTAGAAGGTATATTAGCAACAATTAAGAACACCACAGGAAAATGGGAGGGCCGCGGGCAAATCGCCCACGACTCCCGGCCAGCAACCCCCCACAATTACTCGGTAAATGAATGGAAAAGCTCTGCGGCCTCGGTCCTGGTTGCAACAAGATGAGAACAATTAGCAAACCCCTTTCCACCACCTAATTTCGCGTGGTAACAAAATGGGTTTTTTCCCCATGAATGCCTGGCCGGCCTATTCATTATCTCCCTTCTATTAGTAATTTTCTGCTCCGCATTCAGCCTCCCAACTCTTCATTTCCTCCTGTCTCCGAGTGTACACAGGGCCTCTTATGTCAGGCCGGGCCCATTTTTATCTTGTAATCATAAAGGCCACCAAAGCAATTATCGCCGGTCTTGACTGGAAAAGCTGGTCATTAATTAGCCTCCTTTCGCCTTCGCTGCGCGGATTAGCGAGCGCCGGGACCGAGTTAATGCAAACGCGGGTTAAATGAGAAAAGACGCGCCCGGATTTTCCCGCTGGATGCGCGTCCCGCGAGCGCGCCGAGGTCCCGGGGCCGAGGAGGGAAGGGAGGGGCGCGGGGACCGAAGGGGCGCGAGTGACCGGACCGCGGCCCCCTCCCCGCCCCGAGGCAGGAGCCCCCACCCCGCGGCCCCGCTTTTGCCCCGCGCGGCGCGCTCCCGAGCCACGGGGACCCAGCGGGCGCGCGCCGGGGCCGGGAGCGCAGCGCAGCCTCCCCGCCCGGCCTCCCCGCCCCGCGCACCGCTCCACCGCAGCAGCCCGCCAGGGTTTGGGGACGCTCCCGCCCCAACCCGGGCCCCTCGCGGGCCGGTCGATGGAACCGCGGGGCGCCGGCCTGGCACCCCCTCCAGCGCTCCGCGGCGTCCCACCCGCGCCGGGACCTCCGCCGCCGCCCGCCCGGGTTCACGTTCTGCGGCCCAGCACCTGCAGGGTCCCCAAAGGATTCCCTGAGGGAGCAGGACCCCCCTCCCCGGCCCCACCTGGCCCGGGCAGACCCAGCAGGCACAGCGAAGGCAGCGGTTCGGCGGCAGAGTCCCCGCGCCTCACCTCGCCCGGGCACCGGCGACCACCGCGTCCACGTGGCCGACCGCGCCTGAGAACCCGGGCTCCCTGAGCCTCGCGGCTTGAGTCGCGCACACGCGGTGACCAGCCTGGCTCTGAGCGGCTCCGCAGTGCCCCGGTGTGTGGCGGACGCCTCAGTGCGCACGCGACCCCGCGGTCCCTTCGCGCGCCATGCGGGGCCCAAACCCACCTGGCCCGAGGACGCCGGGCGGCCACCAGCCCCGAGTAAGGGCACACACGGTGCCTGGTTGTCCCTAGAGCCAGGTGAGAGGCAATGGCCGCGTAGAAGCCACGGGAGGCACAGGCCAGGGGTGCCACTTGAACCTGGGTTGGGCACTGGAGGGACCTGGCGAGGGGCACTGGCCAGGGGCGGCCATCTCGGTCCTCAGCGGCAGCCTACAGTCGCTCCCGCCTGCAGAGAAAGAAACTGCCCTGCTGGGCCTCCCCTCACTCGCTGGCGCTGGCGGGGATTTACAAAAAGGTCAAAGAAAAATGTCAAGGAGAGAGATGGCCTCAAGAGCTCGGGGTCTCTCCTCCCTGGGCCCCTGCTGGCTCCCCAGAAGAAGGTAAGAATAAAAGGAAGAGGAAGGGGGTCTGCCCCTTGAGTCCTGTATTCTCTGTTCACCCCAGAGAAGGGGTGCCCGTGGCCCCAGCAGCCTCTTGGGACGCTGAGGCCTTCTGCAGCCTGGGAAGAGGACAGGGGAGGTGGCGACAAGTGGGAGCTGAAGACCTGATCCAGAAACCCCTGCAGGCGGGCAGCTAGTCTGACTTCAGGTGCTAGGCCATTAGGGACAGCTGGGAACCACTGCCTCGACTGGCCTCTGGCTGGAGCCCAAGAAGTCATCTCCTGGATCCTTCACCTAGCATGGTTCCAAATGCCCAACCTAGCCTTGGATGGGAGAATGGTCGGTTGGCTGCAAGTCAGGCCTGAAGAATCCCGGAAGAAACGAAAAGTCACAGAAATACTTAAAAAAAAAAAAAAAAAAGAAGAAGAAGAAGGAGAATGTGAAAGCCCCTCTGGGCACAGTGATTGAGTTTAAGTAACTTTACTTCCTTTCTTTTTGTGGAGTTACAAAACAAACCTTAAAACACCTGCTAACCAGAATCCTCAAGAGAAAGAAGTGGACTGGGGCTTAAAAGCTCATTTCCACAGGCAGCCGGCCTGTGGGGCTCCCGGCGGCCCCAGCTCCTCTCTCCCTGGTTACTCCTGGCTCCCCACGGCTGAGGAGTGTGTGGAGGGCAGGCACTTTCCTGGGGCTGGGCATATAGAGAATCCAAACTAATTAGAGGCATCTTATCAGTCCTGACTTGAAACTGAAAGAAAATGATGTTTAAATATTTATGACTTTGACATTTACAGTCAGACGCCTTTTAAAAGCAGAACACCTCCTTAGGTACCGCAGCACTGGCTTTCCTGAAAGTTTGCAGCTGCCAAGAAGGAGTGAGGAAGAGGAAGGTGGAGAAGCAGGACTCCAAGCAGGTCGTACAGGTGCTCAGCTATCCCTGCCTCCCCGGATGTCGGAGGCCCCCTGACCAGCTACTTGGATACTGAGTTCTCTCGGATGCAAGAAAAGTACGGTTTTTAAACAGTCGCAGAGCCAAAGTCAACCTTACCTCAGTACAGAAGCATCTTGAGGGGAAGAGGGTGTGAAAACCTGCATATTTCTTTCTCCCAATATCTCCATCTGCAACTCCTCAAGTTTAGAAATACAGTATTGAAAAAGTTGTGATTCAGAATAAGGGTGTGAGCACAAAGATAATTTATGGCACTGCCCTTCGAATTCAGCAGCTGCAGGCATGGTCTGGCCTTACCCGCAAGCAGAGGCGCCTGGCCCTTCCACTACACGCTGTCCTTGGACACCTATGGCAAAATGCCTCAGAACTTTTTTTTTTTTTTTAAGCTGTCCATGTGGGACGCTTAGAAGAAGAGTAAAGAAAAAAAAAAAAAAGAACATTCTCTAACCAGACTCCATTGTGAGAACTGAGACAGCCACAAAAATGCAGGACCTTATGGTAAATATTTGCTGACAGGTAGCAAAATGTAGCATTTCCCCAAGGCTGTGTAATGTAAACCAGTTCACAAGAGCAGCCCCTTATCAGATTCAATGGACTTGCAATTTAAAAAATATGCCTGTATTAAACAAAACATATGAGTATAAGCACTCGATTTCATTAATACATTTCTAATATTGTTGATGCATTTATTTATATAATTGCCAAGGGAGTTGACTTCCAACCTGCCCCAGTCTGTGTTTGTCTGCACTTATTATTTTTCACCATTACTAGAAATGAGATGAGGGGAATGCCTCCCTCCTCCTTGGGACTGGAGATGTGTACGGATGGGTATTAGTGTGATCGAAAAGCCCTTGTCCCTGTAAAATTCAGAATTTTAGAGACTACTAATGTGTTGCTCTACCAAGTTTGTCTTTGGTTGTCGAGATGAGCATTTTAGGATTATTTGGAAATTTCATCCTAACTGTACTAAAATATATTCACTAAAATACAGTAACCATCACTTAAAAGCTGGCCACAATTTTTTTTTAGCAGCATTCAGGCCCAGACAAGTGACCAAACTTAAGAATCTGGGGGAGGTGTCTTAAAATATTTTAAAGTATTTTTTAAAGCTGTTAACTGAACTATTTTTAATTTGGAATTTGCCACAGAATTCTAATAAATGAGAGAAGCCAGGCGGAAATAATCATGTATTAATTCTCTGCATTACAAAATCTTTTCAGAAGCTATTATCAGAGCAGGAGGCACTGCGGTCTGAATTCGGGGTGGAGAAGTCCTTTGTGCTACTGAAAGCTATTGTTCCTCTGTGCAGATGAAATTGTACTTGCAAATCTGCCATTCAAGTAGCCAAAGGGGGGGGGTAAATGTGGGCAAAAGAAAAGAATCTCCAAGAAATAATTATTCTTAAATACAAACTTTAATGAAAATAAGTTGGGATATGCTGTTTTAAAATAGGTTTTTTGTTGAGGTTTTTTTTTTCCTCCAGGCAGACCCATAAAAGTGAATATTCAAAAGATAAATTGCTTATTTGCCATCTTTAAGCCCTCCTAAAATATCAGTTTTAGGAAAAGGCTCTGCTTTAAGATATCAGCCAAGATTTACAATGCTGATGTTTAAGGGGGGGGGCAGCCTCCTGTGAACTAATATTTAGCAGGGCTGCATACGCACAAATTGTCTTGGGTGTAATACAGAGCAGCCAACCAGGGGAGAACAGGTCGCGGTGGAAACGGACCGGCCCCCAACAGAAAGCCTGCCCCCTCCCATCTTCCCGATCCAAGGGGGGCAGGTATATTACATCAGAACGCCGGCTTGGCAGCGCGGCCGGCACACCTGCACAACCCGCAGGTCCCAGCTTCGGGGGAGCCGGTCGTGTGCCCGTGGCCTGGTGCTTCCCTGCGCCTCGGCGGCCAGGAGTTCCTTTGGCTAACACCTTGGAACGGGGGAGGAAGGAAGACCTGCTGTCTCCAGCACGAACTAAATTCCTGCTTCCAGGATTAGGATCTTTTTTTCCCCCTTCACCTTCTTTAGGCGGGCCAGGAACCCCCAGGCTGAAGACTCGCCTAGAGTCGCTGGTCAGGACCCCGCGGTGGCCGGACTCCCAGCGGCGTCCCGCGGTGCACTGAGCTGGGCTTCAGACCCCTCCCCCACCCGGGACCGGCAAACTTCGACCCGCAGGCCTCGGGATTTCTCACCCCGGCCTCCCCGACCCTCCCCCACACTAATTCACAAGATCCTGCAGAGGTCGGAAAGATCAGACCGCTGCGCCGGACACAAAGGGTCGGGGGTTCCTGGGATTCGCGGGTATTCACAGTCCTGAGAAGGGCCCGGCGCTGCCCGCGGCCCCCTTCCCGGAGGGGACAAAGCCGCGGCCCAGCCTCCCCCGGCACAAAGCGCGCGGGCCGTCAGGGAGGGATTAATGTTCCCAACAACGCCCGCATCCGTCCTTCAGTCCATCGGTACCCGAATCTCCGGAGCTCCGCGGCCTCGCCGCACACCTCGGCCTGGCCGCCCGGTGGGGTGCGTTTGGCTGGGGGCGGGTGGACCTCCTGCGTTAGTGGAAAGAGAAGACCTCCCATCTCTTCTGCACAAACCTCACTTCCTCACGCGTTCCTAAAACCCAGGGATCCCGGACTCAGAGAAAGGCTGGCCTGCCGTAGACCACTTGGACTCCGGACCACGCTGGGAGGCTCCGGGGACCCAGCAGGCACCCGCGGCGCTCGGGACCTAGGGTGGCCCGCGGCCGGAGGACTTGGGTCCGCAACTTGAACCCTGGGCCGGGGGGTGCTAGGGGGCGGGGAGGCAGGACCAGGGCAGCAGCGCCAGGGCGCACCCCTGGGCGCCTACAGTCGTGCACCTCCCGCTGCGCTAAGCCGGCGCCAGGAGCGCAGCGGGGTCCACAGGGTACCCGGCTACCCGGCACAGACTCTGGTGACAGCGACCCCTCCTCCCCCTGCGGAGAGCGCCGCGAGCTCAGCGCACTGAGAACGCAAAGGGACTCTCTAGGCTCTGAAAGTTAACGCCGCCCAGACTTTAACCCCTAATTTTGGGGACCTCCGGGCAGCCTGGGGCGGGGCTTCCTAGCCGCGGAGGAGGCCAGTATTCCCAGCCACACAGGTAGCCCAGTTCCGTAGCTCTGAGTCAGAAGTTTCTCTCTCCGGGGAGCTCCTGGCTGCCTCATGGGGGGGGGGGGGCGCACAGGGTTTCCTTTGGGGGAGAGAAGTGGTTGCTTCCAGGAGATTCTGGGGGGCGGAGGGGTAGGAGCTCAGAGGCCCAACACTCTTAGGAAAGCCCCACCTGCTCTAGGACGACCCTCCCCGCGGGCCCATCCGTCCCCTAGCTAGCTGCTGCCTGCGAGGCGCGCTTCCGAAGCCCCCGAGGAGGGCATAGAGCTCCCCAAATGCTGGCTGCTCATCCTGTCTTTCGGTCCGTCCTCCTTTCCCCTACACCCTCCCGGTCTCCACACCCGCACCACCCCTCCTCCCCGCTGCCTTTTTCCTCGGTGGTCTCAACTGCCCCAAGCGGCCAGCGATGCGCCCGGGCCAAGAGCAGAGCGCTCCGCAGAAGTCCGGCAGGCCGGGAACCCAGCCTCTCCGGGAGGTCTCCACCGCGAGGCGCAGACCTGGGACGGCTGCCACCTCTCCCAATCTGTGCGCCCAGGAAGAGCTGCGACGGTGGGCACCCCTTCAGATGGTCACCCCAGACCCAATTAGGGATGACCCCAACGTGGATCTACCCCGCGGGCCCGAGCCTTTGACAGGTGTCCTGCGAAGGGTCAGTTACGCCCCGGACTAAGAGCGACGCCCAGTCGCCTGAGCCCCCAACGCGCACTCTCCACTCTTGGAAGGCCCTTGCCTTACCATCTACGCGCTTGGGGATGACCTGGTGGTGGGGGGGACTTCAGTTTCCTCCCGCCCCCACCCCAGCTCCTCTCCCTGCTCCTAGGGCGACCCAACTGCCCCACCCAGTGCCCGGGCGAGGGCTCGGCACCCCAGGTTACCTGCAGCTGGGCGGGCGGCGAGCGCCCAAGAGCGGGGAGGTGGGGGCGTGCGCCCTGCCGAGTGGCCTCCGGGCGCAGCGGCCGTGGGCGACGGCGGCGCCATCATCGCCGCCAGCTCCGTCCCTGCGCTGGAGTCACCCACAAGCGGGGCCATCCTGCTTCTGACCACAAACTTCTCGGGCGACCGGTGGAGACAAAGGTGCCGCGCGTCGCAGCTCTGGCGGCGGTGGAGGCGCGGAGGCACCGGCTTGGAGCTCGCGGGCGGGCGCACGCAGCTCAGCGCGGCTCCTCGGCCCGGCTCGGCGTGCTCCGCCCCGGCCCGGCCCGGCCCGGCCCCCCGAGCTAGGCGCGCGGTGCCCCGACGCGGCGCGGGCGGGCGCACTGCCAAGCTCGGGACAGTCCCCGCAGGGCCGCCGGCCGCGCGCGCAGCTCCAACGGCGCGGCCGCGGCGCCCCGCCTTATATCCGGCCAGGCGCGCACCCGGCCGGCGGCGGCGCGGCTCGTGGCCCAGCCACCGGTTGCTATAGCGATGCCCCCCCCCACATGTTGCTGACAGCAATTGGCTAAGGGGCCGCGGCTCTCCATACACCCTCTCCCGCCCGAGACTATGAATGGACATTAGCTTTGTCAGTCACGGTACAGCGCCACAGCCAGGGCCTTCGCCGGTTCTTTCTTTCAGTCTTTCTTTCATCGTGGAGTCGCACTTCAACCTGGGCAAGTTCAGGGTAGCACTGGGGGATGGGGTGGGGTGCGGGGAAGAGCGGCCTCCGCCAGAAAACTCAACTCGCCTGCCCTACCGTGACCTTTGCTTATGGGAGGGGAGCGTGGGGTACATTGAAAGTCTTTGCAAGAGAAATAGTCACAGCAAATCATGCTTTCGAGTTGGTGATTCCAATTTTTTGCCCCCTTTCCAAATTGAGGCATGCCAACTACGCAGGAACCCCTCCCCCACTGCGCGACCCCCCCCCCATTTTAGTTCTTGGATGCGCATAAAAAGCGCTCGAAGCAACTAATAAGACTGCCACCTCTTGGTCCAGTGAACTACGGACCGCCAGCCCCAAACGCTGGGCAGAGACATGGGTGCAAACCGGGGAGTTCGAGCTGCGCCCTTGCCCGCTTCTCTCCGCCCCAGCTCAACCGCCTGGCCTGGATCACCGACCCGCAGGTCCTGGGGCCACGATCCCCCTCGCTGGAGCCTCTCCAAGTCCCTGACCCCGCGCGGGCTGGAGGGCGAGTCGGGCGGAGGTCTGGGGAGTGGCCCCCGGCCCTGTAACTCGCCTCTCCGGGCCTCTTGGCCAACGCGTCGCGCTATCCCGCCCCCCTCCCCCAAAGATCTCCCTCCCCAAACCCTGGACCCCGGGTCGCAGCCACAGGTTGGGGCACCCCTGGTGCGCGGCGCCCGGGTGAGCGGCCGAGGGCGGGAGCGCCGAAACCCAACATCTGTGCTTACAATGCGCTCTCCGAGGCCCACAGCTGCAGAAACAAGGGAAGAAAGGAAGGAGCGGGGGTGCAGATCCTGTCACTCGCAGATGACAGTCTGCGGAGGACTCTTTAGTTTCTCCTTTTCTGGAAACCCCGAGCCCCCCTCCCAGTCCCCTCTCCCGCCGCCTCGCCATTGTTCCTGCGCTCGGGACAGCTGGAGACGACCGCCCGCACCCCCACGGCGCCCCTCCTGCCGCACACCCGGAGGCTGCACGCCGCTCCCCCCCCCCCCCCCCGCAGCCCCCTGCCCCCGCCCGGGCCGGGCAAGGCTTCCGCCACCTCGCCCCACTCCAGATCCCCCAGACCTCCACACCCGCCCCGCGCCGAGGTGCTGGCCTTCACGGTCTCTCCTGGAAACTGAGTTCCATCCAACCGCAGAGGCAGCGGGGCCGGGGACTGGGGAAGGGTCTGCCAAGTATGCGCCTCGGTCCTAGAGACTACGCTTCCTCTGGCCACAGACCTAGGCTGAGTTCTACTTTTATTTCTCTATTTGCAGCGGCTAGGAGTGAGGGCCTCGCAGAGGCCCCCGGGCACAAGGTGGCGGCGGCACCTGCCACTGACCCGGCAGGCCGGAGTGGCCGCAGGACGCGGGCGGCGGGAAGCCTGCCGGCGCTCAGGGCAGGGGTCGAGGAGCGCCAGCGGGAAAGGAGTTTCCCGGGAAGTCAAGGGGGGGAGAAACTGCGCTGACTTGAGTCCTCCGCCCGCTAGTCCCACCCCATCCGTCCAGCCTGCAGGGAGGGAGTCGCCGGGGCCTCATGTTCCCGCGCCCGGGACAGGCCCTGCAGACCCCCCTGTCCCCTACGGCCCACGCCGCGCGCTCACGCCCCTTGGGAAAAGACCCCAACAGCGACTCTGTCTGTCCCTCCCTGCCACCATCTCCAGGGGTCCGGTCGACCCGCGTGCCCCAAGCCTGGGCGTCGCCCCTCCCCCGCCCTCCGAGGACCCCTGGCCCTGGGCAGAGAGAGAGAGGAGGGCAGGCAGGGAGCGGGCGGCGAGGCGCGGGGAGTCCCTGCGGCGGGAAGAGCCGGGGACGGCCGGGAGCGGGGACCGGGAGGGAGGGAGGGAGGCCGGGAGGAGGGGACCTGCCGCCCTCCGCTGCGCTGGCAACCGGCCTCTCCATGGCAACGGCGTGCGCGCGCGCCTGTGTGTGCGTGCATGTGTGCGCGTGGTGGAGGTGAGGTTCCTCCCCGGCCCAGGGGCGTGTGGGAGTGGAGGGGTCGCCGGATTCTGGGAGGAGCCCCCGATCTCCCCAGGAAGTGAGGCCCGGCGTCGCGGGGCTGTGGGCACCCTAGGGTCAGGGCGCTCGGGGCGGGGACGCGCCGGTACTCGGGGCTCGGCGTCAGGGGCGCGGGGCCCTGTCCCGCGAGGCCGCGTCCTCCTGCTGCTGCAGTCCGAGGTCCTGGCCAATGGCGCGGGCGGTGCCTCTCCACCGAGACCCCGCGCGCAGTACCCAGCCCGACGCAGCTGGGAAGCCCAGGGCCCGGCTGGGGCAGCGCGGCCGCGCGCGCCTGAGGTCTGGGCGGGAGCGCGCGGAGCGGCGGGGGCGCGCGGGCCCGGGACGGCCGCCGGGAGCCCGCTCTCGTCTCCGGAGCTCCGCGGCGGCGCGGGAGCCGATGGAGGGGGAGTGGTGTGAGCCCCAGCCCGCCACCGCGCGCCCAGAGACTCCCCAAGGCCGGGGGGGGGGGCTGCACTTGTCCCGGAGACTGGACCCGGCGGCCGCCCTCCGAGCGCGGGCTTACACCCAGGTGGAGTCCCTTCCAGCCTGGCTGCCTCCAAGGGGATGCAGACCGCGCGCGGCCACCCCGGCCCCAGGACCGCTTGAGGACCACCCGCGTGGCCCAGGAGTCCCGGGCGGCCCTTGGGCCGGCGACCCAACGCAGCCTGCAGCCCAGAGCCAGAGCCCGGCCAGATAGCTTTGCTTTCTCTACAAACATGACGTGGCGTGGCAAGTAAGTAAAGCCGTTTATTTTCCCTAGCTAGTTTCCCCATCGTCCCAAAGGGGTCCACTTCCAACACCAAAGGACCCCAACTCAGGATTCAGACCGAATGGAATTAGCTACCTGCAGGCTGGGAACCGGTCACTTTTAAAAGTGAGATGTTTCTTAAAGGCTTTGTGCAGGTATCTTTAGTAGAAAAGCACACCAACCCTCACCAAACCTCCTGTGGGCTTCGCTCAGCACATCCCGGGGTGTGTGGGGGGGAAGCCGTGACCAGTCTGGGGGAGCCCGGCCCCACACCCCGTGCTTCCCCAGGACTCTCTGCCTGGCGGAGCATAAGGAGCAGAACCTTCCAGCCCAGGGCCTCAAAAACCATAGACTGACTCTCCACATCCTTGTCCTGTTTTATTTTAAATTCCCTCCTCATCTCCAGGGCAGGAGAAATGCATCTTGTAATTCTTGGAAACACTTTAGAAAAGTTTCCTGCCAGCCATGACTCAGCTATGTTGGAGAATGAAGGATGGTGTTAGGTGTTTGTTTTTTTGTTTTGTTTTGGTCACAAGTGCTTAGACTAATTTCATAATAAATTTCAATTCACATGATTTCAGTAACATTTTCAGAAAAAATTTAAACATGACACAAAGTATTTCTGAGGCTGAATTGAAATCATTTATATATCACAAATGAATGTGTTCTTCCCATAGACATTGGGGTTCCTTGATTGATGAATGAAAACAATCTAGCATGTGTAAAATTCTCCAAGACTTGCAGAATTCCTAAACAGTATAAAAAGTTTAAAATGATTTGTTGAGCCCTGCTAATCCTTCTTGTAAAGTGCATTTCACATCTGTCATGTGTAAAACCTAATGTGCTCACATAAGAATCTCGTTTTTAATTGAAGGGCCAACAAACTGTATAGATCTCACATTATTAGAATAAATCTCCACCGTACTGAATTATCAAAAATATATTTTTAACCAAAATAGAGAAAGACTGTCATGGGAAACTTTATTATAAGGTACAATACCTACTTGAGGAATTTTAAATGATATGATAAGATAGAAAATGATAAAAACAAACAAACAAACAAAAAACAAAAATTGAAACCAATTTTGGTTTAAAACAAAGCAGTAATAAATAATTATAGTTTACAAATACTATTTAAAATATCTTTATAAAAACTAAAATTATAATTCAAAATGGAATTTGATCTGTTTACATATAACCTTTTGCAATACCAAGGAGTGAACTTTGGGGAGCCAGGTGATTGAAATGGTCAGCCTCCTGGTAGAACACAGGGATTGGCACTGGGGTCATTTTAAAAAGATGGTACTTGCAGAAGTCAATACAGATTGTAAATTAAAATTCAATAATTGTCAATAAGTAGTCATGTTTCCAAGGACAATATTTGGGAGAGACTTAGATGCTGATGAGAATTCCTTATTCATCCTGAAAGAAGACAAGTCCATCCCAGCAGCCCGGAGGCAAACGCTGGGTTTCATGGCACAGCTTCATTTGCCCTTGCAGACTGAAGCAAAGGTCATCCCAGAGACAGTCACACTCACCAGCTGGGAAGACAAAGTTTTCTCAGCAACCATACAATATTGTATCAAATTGATGCCCTCATCTTAAGATGGAGAGGAATTGGGAAAGACAAATTATTTGCTCAAATATTTTTACTTTATTTCAATAAAATAGGAATTTTTAATTCAAAACAACAATGCAAGCCATTTAGGAGGGGTTGAAAAAAATTACAAGCATTACTAGTTCTCATGTTGGCTCCTATTTTGATTGATCTAAAGTTTTTTAAATTAAAAAAAAATAGAAACTGTCATGAAGTAGAGCCCTTACTCCCCCGACAGCTTAACTTGCTTGTATGAAACCATGTCCTTAGAAACCAAAAATGGGGTTTGGTGCAACTGCATGTTCGATAGGTTGGCTAACAAATATGTAGGGATTTTTTAGGCTTTCTTTTCAAACTTTGAAGTGATAATTCAAACAAGAAGAAAAGCCTCCAGGCTTCGTCATCTCTGTTATTAGTTTTGTCCATTAAAATTAGCATTCTGAAGGAGCGCTATTTATGGGGACAGGTACTTACAAACAGAACCATCTCCCTGGAGGGTCATCTGGCCTTACTCTCAAGATCCCAGAGTCCACAAGATGAATTACTTTCAATGTACTTCTTTGTAAAGATCTAACCTTTTATTGTTTACAAAATAATGCCACAAACTACATATTTAATAGTTGGTATTCAGGGTAGTGTATATAGTGTATGTTCATGACTAGGTTTTATTCCATTTTATAAAACTGAGTTAAAAATCCCTCAACTGACCATTGTAAGAGACTTATCACCATGTGGACAAGAGTCCAAGTTTTTTTTTTTTTTTTTTTGCGGTACTGGGGATTGAGCTCAGGGGAATTCTACCTCCGAGCTATACCCCCAGTCCTATTTTTTATTCTTTATTTTGAAACAAGGTCTCACTAAGTTGCGGAGTGCCTCACTAGGTAGCTGAGGCTGGCCAGGAACCCAGATCCTCCTGTCTCAGCCTCCCAAATGCTGGGATGACAAGCTTGCGCCACCACGCCCGGCTTGTTGTCTACTTCTGACTATGTAAGAGGTACCTTTTTAAAAAAGTGGAGTTGTAGTAAATGAGAGTGTTTGCTTTAGGCTGGGTATTGGTATTAGTTGGCAGAGGATTACTGTGCTTCACCCTCTGGATTTCAGGGCTTCCCAGAGGGGCACTGGTAGTTGAGTTGAGTGTGTGTGTGGCACTAGGGATTGAACCCAGGGGTAATCTAGCTCCAAGCTACACCCCCAGCCCTATTTCATTTGTTTGTTTATTGCAGTACTGGGGATTGAACTCAGGGGCTTACCTCCGAGCTATACCCCCAGCCCTATTTTTTATTCTTTATTTTGAAACAAGGTCTCACTAAGTTGCAGAGGGCCTCACTAGGTAGGTAGGTAGCTGAGGCTGGCCATGAACCCGGATCCTCCTGTCTCAGCCTCCCAAATGCTGGGATTACAAGTGTGCGCCACCATGCCCAGCTCCAAGAGTCCAAGTTTTTTGAAATGGCCAAGTAGTGCTATTGTGTCCCAGGGAGAGGAGGCCGGGGCTGCGGGGGTGGGGGGGAGTCCAGGTGATGTCTGTCGCCCCAGAACCCTTCCTGTGTTTGTCAGTTGTGTGCTACGGGTCCATTAGTTGTTTGGAAACAGCCTTATCCCTGAAAGCCTTTCGAATTAAACAGAGAACAATTCAGGTAAACGGCTCACGATTATGTAATGCACCCCTCACACAATCTTTAGGAAAATGCCTATGTATATTTTAATGCATGAAAATAGGCTCCGATTAAATGAAAGAATAGCCACAATGTGATGGAACCCACCTTCTATCTGTGCTCCACTGAGAGGGAATCACTATAGAGCAAGGTTTTCTGATTTTTACATTGCAAATAGGTTTGCAGGTATTTAGATCTGACGTGAACCAAAATTCAGGGGGCAGCCAGTTGGTCTTAGTTCTCACACAACAAGGAGAGGGCTTGGGGTTAGCCATCACTCTGAAAAACTCTGTACTGGCAATTCCAAATTTCATAGGAATTCACCCATAGCTGCTAAGTAAGCTAATTGAATAAAAAAGTCAAATCTCCTCTGTAGACACGCTATGATTTGTACTGGCACTTTAGCCAGTGTGGTTCAGCCTCAGCATACCAGCTTAAATAGGTGCTGTAATGTACCAAAACTGCTTTTAAACTCTAATGGATCTATCTATCTATCTATCTATCTATCTATCTATCTATCTATCTATCTATCTATCTATCATCTTATCTACCTATCATATCAATCATCCTATCTATCTATCTATCTATCTATCTATCTATCTATCTATCTATCATCTACCTACCTACCTACCCACCCTATATATCCTCATACTTTCCATTCAAACACTTTAGAAAGTTACATATTTACTTCAAACTTGCAACCGTTATTTCATTTCTGAAATTCCCATTGGAATTACCTTTAGCGATCTGCTCACACCAATCTAGACATCTAAATTTATACTTTCAAGTCATTGTCATTTCTGACTCCTCAATGGCATAACTTAACCTGATCATCCCCCTCCCACCAATTTCTCTGACCTTATCTCTAATGACTTTTAAATATTTTAAAAATAAAATCAACCTGTAAAGAAAGATCACTTCGGACCCTTAAGAATATATTTTAAAAGTCCATTTCTAAACATCAGAACCCAAATCCAGGAGAGCCGGTGGGAGGAGGAGGCTGACCCCCAGGTGGCACAGTGGAGGCGTGAGGCTCACCCGGCCGAGAGTAACCACAATAGAATCACTACTTTCCCCAGTGGGTTTCCCAGTTTCCATGGCAACGGCCTCCCTGTCCTGAGTGTCCATCTTTGGGTGAGGCTTTCTTATCTTTTGTCCTCCCTGTGACCAGCACCTGCTGCCTTTCAGAGCATTGCCTGGCCATACTCTGTTCTTGCCCATCCCGGTGCCTCTCGGTACACGGCCCACCCTCGGCTGTCTCCTCCTCTGTCCCTCTGACCTGCTTTCTGCCATCTCTAGGAACTTGCTGGCCCTTCCTCAGGTCTGCCAGGCTGGCTCTTGCCTCCACCAGCCGGTAAACACAGTGGTGCTGAGAGCATCCTTGCCTCTGGGTTCCTGCCCTGGGCGCCCATGTCGGCTGGCGGTTGGGGCACCACCTGCGCCCCCCGCTGCCGTTCTGCCCGGAGGCACTGGCCCACGGAGCTGCCAGCTCAGGCCTTTCTCTTATTTGGAGCCAGATCTGAACAGATCCCTGGCCCGAGAGTACCAGATGGAATGCTGCTGATCTGCCACCAATTCCCAGACAAGTACAGTGGTCCACCGTCCATCTTATCTGCTGTCTCACTTCCTGCAGTTTCAATTGTTCGTGGTCAGCTGTGGTCCAGCATTATCAAATGGAAAATTCCAGAAATCACTCATAAGTTTTAAATTACATACTATTCTGAGTACCATGGTGGGATCTTGGGCGTGTAGCCCTGTCCTACCCTGGATACGAGCCATCCTTTGTCCACTGTACCGCGCTGTGTGTAGTACCTGTCCAGCAGTCACTTCGCTGCTGTCTCCGTTACCAGATCAATGTCCCAGGAGTTGTGTTCAGGTGACCCTCATTTATCAATACCAGCCCCAAAGCAGGAGGGCCAGCCAAAGAGGAGGACTCATAAAATGCTTTCTTCTTTTTTTTTTTTTTGCGGTACTGGGGATTGAACTCAGGGGCATTCTACCTCCAAGCTATACCCCCAGCCCTATTTTTTATTCTTTATTTTGAAACAGGGTCTCACTAAGTTGCGGAGTGCCTCACTAGGTAGCTGAGGCTGGCCGTGAACCCGGATCCTCCGGTCTCAGCCTCCCGAATGCTGGGATTACAAGCGTGCGCCACCACGCCCAGCATAAAATGCTTTCTTTAAGTGAAAAGCTGAAAGTTTTAATAAGGAAAGAGAGCATTGTGTGCTGATTGCTACTGTCAACGGTGAGAACCAAGCGCCAGGGTCTCTAGGGTCCTGTGTATCTGTGGCTTTAGGCACCCACTGGGGGGCTTGGAAGGGACCGCTGTGCGTAAACCTAAACCAGCACTCACGCATGCCATGTGCTGCCTCACACGTACGTGCACTTGCACATGCACTTCCTGACACACCCGCACACCCGTCACCTTACACACTTGGGAAAGGTAGGCTGCGGATATTGCCTCATGTCCCTGTCACAGAAGCCACAAGACCTGTGCATTCCTATTTCCAGTTTACAGATGAGAAGAACTTTAGCATGCACACACACATGTGCACCTGCAGACACACGCATTGCACATACTTTTTTTTTTTTTTTTTTGTACAGAGGAGACTTCTGGTTTTAGCCCCAGTCTTAGGACAGCCCCGGGTGAGCAGAGGGGGCTTGTGCGTGCACCACGGGCTCCCTGGTCTCCGGCCAACCCTCCACACCTCTTCCTAGGTCAGAATAGCAGGCACTAAAGCTGGGCGTGGTGGTGCACGCCTTAATCTCAATACTTGGGAGGCTGAGGCAGGAGGATCATAGGTTCAAGGGCAGCCTCAGCAAGTTAGTAAAGACCTCAGCAACTTAGTGAGACCCTGTTTAAAATAAAAAATCAAATAGGGCTGGGCTGTAGCTCAGAGGTAGAATGCCCTTGGGTTAAATCCCCAGGAGGCGGGAGTCACCAGGGCCCCGGGGGTTTCAACACGGCTGTTTCCAGGTGGCTGTCATTTGAGGCAGGGCCAGTGGTGGCACTTTTGGGGAAGCCTCAGATTAAAACGAAGAGAAGAGATCCTAACTGCACTGCAGAAACTCTCGCCTGTGGCAAAGCAACTGGACTTAGCTGACTCAGACGGGGTTTTTCTGAATTTCCAGTGTGCTGGGTCTCTGTTGCCCCAGGGCCCTGGTCCCTGCACTCCTTCCTCAAGTGAAGGCTGGACCTCCAGTTGTACAGGCACATTTTGGCAATCGAGGCAGGGATCACTTCCAAGAGCAACTCACGCCCTCGGGCCCCTTGCTGTCCTAGCTGAAGGAGGCAGCTGCCATGGTGGGAGCTGCAAGGATACCATGTGACCGACCTCTGGGCCAGCAGTCCACGCAGAGGCCCACCGTGAGTGTGGGGGCAAACTCTACCCCAGGAGCCCTGAGATGTCCTGAGCTGCAAGCCCAGCCGTCCACACCAAACCCCATGAAGGATGATAGAGCCAGCTGTCTACACCAGATCCTGGTCACGAGGATGATAGAGCCAGTTGTACATGCCAGACTCCACGAAAGATGATAGAGCCTGCTGTCTACACCAGACCCCATGGAGGATGATAAAGCCAGTCATCTACACCAGATCTTAGCCACAGAGGATGATAGAGCCAGCTGTTCACGCAGGACTCCATGGAGGATGATAGAGCCAGCTGTCTATACCAGATCCTGGCCACGGAGGATAATATAGCCAGCTGTCCATGCCAGACCCCTCCAGCCTCAGAGGATGATAGAGCCAGCTATCTACACCAGACCCCATAGAGGATGATAGAACCATCTGTCCATGCCAGACCCTGGCCATGGAGGGTGATAGAGCCATCTGTCCATGCCAGACCCCCAGCTATGGAGGATGATAGAGCCATCTGTCCACACCCAGACACCCGGCCATGGAGGATGGTAGAGCCAGCTGTCCACACCAGACCCCATGGAGGATAATGAAGCCAGCCATCCATACTAGACCCCATGGAGGATGATAGAACCAACTGTCCATGCCAGACCCTGGACATGGAGGATGATGGAGCCAGCTGTGCACACCAGCCCCCATGGAGGATGGTAGAGCCAGCCATCCAGGCCAGACCCCTCCAGCCTCAGAGGATGACAGAGCCAGCTGTCCATGCCAGACCCCTGGCCTGGGAGGGTTTTAGTCTCAGCCATCTATACCAGACCCCATGGAGGATGATAGGGCTGGTTGTCCACACCAGACCCCTGGTCACAGAGGATGATGTAGTCATCTGTCCATGCCAGACCTCCAGCCTTGGAGGATTTTAGACCCAGCCATCCCTGCCAGACTCCATGGAGGATGATAGAGCCAGGTCCATGCCAGACCCCTGGCCACGGAGGATGATAGAGCTAGATGTCTGTGCCAGACCCCCAATCATGGAGGATGAGAGAGTCATCTGTGTATGCCAGACTCCTGGTCACGGGGGATGGTAGAGCCAGCTGTCCATGCCAAACCCCTGGCCACGGAGGATGATAGAGCCAGTCATCTATGCTGAATCCCCAACCATGGAGGTTGATAGACCCGGCTGTCTATGCCAGCCCAGCCACTGAGGATGATAGAGCCAGACCACCTGGCCATTGACAGTCAGAGCCAGCCATCCACACCAGACCTCTAACCACAGAGGACGCTAGAGCTAGCCAGCCATACCAGATCCCTGGCTTTTGACACTGTAAGAGTCAACCATCCACACCAGATCCCTGGCCACTGCTGCTATCCATTCTGTCTGTCCATGACAGATCCCTGGCCACAAGCCATCCAATAAAACGTGTTGTTTTAGCCAGGTGTGGTGGCACATGCTTATAATCCCAGCACCAGTCCTTGGGAGGCTAAGACAGGAGGATTGCAGGTTCATAGCCACTTAGTGTTTACAAAATAAATAAAATGGGGTTGTGGGTGTAGCTTGGAGGTAGGATGCTTATGGGTTCAATCTTCAGTACCAAAAAAAAAAAAAAAGTGTTGTTTTAAGGTTCTGGGCTTGGGGCCAACTTGTTCTGTAGCAAAGGGTCACCAGCAGGTGTGGGGTGGCTCTTAGAAACAGATGTCTGGAGAGAGCCACTCAGGACCTTCCTCGGAAGGGCTTTTCCTCAGCCAAGCAGAGCCTCCTACAGGACCCAAGATGGGACTCCACGCCCCCTGGCAGGCCGTTGCTGCAGGAGCAGCCACCTGTGTGTACACAGCCCGCGGCTGCCCAGGAGCTAGGCACTGGACACCTGGGCTGGGAGGTGCGGGGAGGCCAGGCAGCTGCCAGGGCCGCCCTCCAGCTCAGGGGTGGGGCAGCCTCTGGGTCCCCCCTGCAGAGGGCCTTTCCTTCTCGGCAGTGCTCACCTGAGTCAGTAAACACTTTGAACACGCCCTCCTGGGGGTTCTGGACCCATGGAAGGCCTCGCTGGTGCTAAGCCCAGTAGCCCCGTCCATTTCCAACCTGCACTTTCCATTGCTGTCTGACGGGGACGAGGGAGCCGGTGGCTGCGGTCCTCTTACTTTTTCTAACACTCGGGCGGGGAAACTCCTGTTTTTACTCACTCTGCCCTGCGCCCCAGAGGCAACAAGTGGACATTTAGAGAAGGGCCAGACCCAGTTCTGCCCTCTGCCAACTGTGTGACCCAGGAGGTGGCTTAATGGTTATGCGCCTCAGTTTCCCCATCTGACCAGGGGCTAGGATTGCACATAACTTGGGGGCTCATGGGCAGGCTTGGAGGGGCCGGCAGATGGGAAGCCCTCTGCCCCTTACTGCCTCTGCATCTGTGCCCGACTCCGCTTCTACGGAAGCCACTGGAGTTGCTGTTTTCAGACAAATGTCCAAGCTATAATCAAGATACTATAATTCAGAAACAAGACATGCCAAGAGAAAAGGTGATCCCAACAAGGCGTGCACGCACCAAGGCTGAGTGAGCGTTGCTGAAGAACAGGGCAGGACACGATGCCCACTCTGTTCCTGGTAGCTGTTCCCTGGCTTCCTCTCGGGACTCGCAAGTAGGTCTGTTCTAACTTAGCATGGACATGCACTAAATACTGAAGCAACCTTTGTAGACCTCAGAGTGTGTCTGTGTAATTAAAAATATCTCTTTCCCACTTGAAAACCCACGTGCAGACATGATCAGGTAAAGTAACCACTAACCCTGTGCACCCACCTGCATGCAGGGGCCCCTGGTGGCCACCGGCGATCCTGCGAAGGGGTCCTGCCATCACCGCGCCCACGAAGCACTGAAGCAGAGCTGCTGGGCAGCCTGCAAGAGGCTATGCAGGGTGGGGCAGGGCGGGCGGGAAGTGCCAGACGCGGCTGACCAGGGCCTCTGGACAGTGCTGCATGGGGGCCAGGACGGCAGCCGAGGAGATGGCAGCCGCCAAGGGCACGTCTCGGGGTACCCAGCCACCTGTGGTCTGTAGCTCCACCTGGGCACTGCGGACTGTTCCCTTGTGCACACGCACACACACCACACAGATACATGTACCTTGCATATACTACCCCACCGAGTACACACACACACACACACACACCACAGATACATGCACCTTGCATATACTACCCCCACCGAGTACACACACACAAACCACACAAATACACACACTTTGCATATACCACCCCCAGCAAGTACAAGCACACACATACACACATAACCTGCATACACCACACACAAATACTGACACTTATAACACACACATAAATATACCCTTGGTGCTCCAAGTTGTCCCCTTGCACACACACACACACACACACACACACACCACAGATGCATGCACCTCGTATAAACACACACATAACCTGCATACACCACACATAAATACTAACACACACACACACACACAAATATACCCTCGCTGCTCCAAGTTGTCCCCTTGCACACACGTGCGTGTGGACACACATACATAGCATAGATAACTGCACAGAAACAGACATCCCACTCATGAGCATACATACACCACACACACATCACTACATACACCACACACCACATGTGTGGACGCAGCCTATTCTGACATGCCACGTGTGAACGCTGGAGCTCATCCGAAAGCATGCTGACTGGGCATGGCGGGCAGCCACTGCCCCAGCGCTGGGCACGGCCTCGGCCTCCAGCAGGCAGCCGCAGCAGTGCCACACCACCGGATCGGGACCGAAGAGGCGGAGCGGGTTCCTCCTACAACTTCTAAAGCAAACAGGAACAATTTGAGATGGTGCCTTTAATTTGAATTCTCACAAAGTCCTTGTGGATCTTGTCTGACTTCAGCGAGTGTCCCTGAAGAGGAGCCCCTCCCCCCCAGGAAGCCAACATTTGTGCCTTGAAGCAGAGGGGCGCTGGGGGGCTGGTGTTGGTGTCGGGTCCTCCCCGAGCAGGAGTTCCAACCCCGCAGGGTGACTCACTGTTAGACTCCCCGCCTCCCTGGAGCGTGCTCTTGACTCTGTCCTGCTGCTTCGTCTCTTCTTCAGGCAACTCTTCTCTCCACCCGCAGGGCTGTCCCGTGTCCCCAGCAGTGCCGTCTGCTTTCTGTGGGACCAAGAGCCGCCCAAGCGCAGAGGCTGCTTCCTTCGGGGTGGCCGTCTGGACCGCCTCGAGGCTCCAGTTGTGCGGTGGATTGCCAGGAGCCTTCTGGGGTTGCACAGATCCCGGCGAGGGGCCGGCAGCCGGCCCAGAGAGCTCTGCTATGACTGGGGCTCTCGTGTCCCTGTCGGGAGTCACCATCGCTGGGCACGCCTCGTGCGTGCCCAAACTTTCGGAAAACCACAGAAGCGTCGTCGGAAGCGGCTCTCGAGCTTTACGCATTTTCGAGCAATTTCGCGTTCTAATGTGAGATCCGTCCATGACGGTGCCCTGTGATTGATAGTTCTCTCTGTGGGACTTACGGGTTCATAAACCAAAGGATGTAATCTAATCACCCACAGGTACATGGTTTCTTTATCTTTTATATCAGGCGTAATATGGGTCATAGTCACAATTTAATAACAACCCAAGTAGAGCTCAATAAAAGTTACCATTACGAGCTGAAAATGTTCTTCCATTTATTTCTCTGCCAGAGCCTGGCCACCACACAGGGTTCCGATGGAGAGTAATTGTCACCTGAGAACTGACACCTCTTCAGAGTGGCGGGAAGCCCCCCGGGGGCTCACTCGTAGAGCTGAGCTCTGTCATGCACACAGCTGAGGAGGGGCCCGGCAAAGCCAAGCGTGGTTTCCATTCTCTATGGTGGGGGTACAGGCCAGCGGGGTGGGCATCCCGCCTGTCTGCTGGTCAGTTCGGGGTGAGGTGGAGGAACACCCACATCACGGGTAACCAGGATGCTCTCCTGTGTACAGCTCCGTGCAAAGATTCCTAAGAGCTATCGTGTCTGGAATGGGCTGCTTATTTTATTCCCACAAAGATTGCAGCGATGGTTTTGACCCCTGCCCGTCCTTTTAGCCCCTTCTTTACGTGTATCTAAGAGCACGCGTGAGCGATGTAAAGCAGGATGAGGGATGGAGAAGGCATCTGAGTGCACATTCACAGATTGACCACTTGAAGAGCCAAGGATGAAGGGACCCAGAGCCTTGGGCCTCTGTCCCATCCAACGCGGTGTCCCCACATGCTGAGCGCCGGGATGGGACAGATCCGGGGTCCTGCTCACACCCACACACCTCCTCCAAGAGCTGAGGGGCGCCCCTGCTCTTCCGCTGTGCCCCTCGAGTTGCAGGCTCCAGGGGTCCCAGAGGACAGAGCACAGCCCTGTCTGCAACAGGGCTGGGAGCTACACTCAGGAATTTGACATTCTGTCAAGCAGGAATCCCAGGAGAAAAACTGCACACCCAGAGGGAAAAGTCAACTCAAATGAATAAGAAGGAAGCGTGAGGGCAGGCCAACTTTGGCATCGGACTTTGGGAAACACACAGCGGCTCTTCCCAATAGGATCCTGCATTCTGCTTAAGTCGGTCAGCCCTAAGTGGGGTGAAAACTGGGGTGCTAAGGAAGAGAGTGTGCAGACTAATGCTACAGAAGGAGTGGGTGCAGACTGCAGTGCTAGAGACAGGAGTGTGTGTACATCCCCAGTCAGGACTCCGTCATTTAGGGGGCCCTGTTCCCCCAGTAAGTACTGTGTGCCCGCGGGCCGGGTCATTGGGGGCCCTGTGCCTCCCTGGTAAATACCGTGTGCCTGTGGGCTGGGTTGTTTTGGGGGCCCTGTACCTCCCTGGCATATACTGTGTTCTCATGGGCTGAGTCATTTTAGGGTGCTGTGACCCCCTGGGATATGCTGTGTGCCTACGTGCTGGGTCATTTCAGTGCCCTGTGCCTCCCTGGCATATACTGTGTGTCTGTGGGTTGGGTTGTTTTGGGGTCCTGTGTCTACCTGGTATATACTGTGTTCTCGTGGGCTGGATCATTTTGGGGGCCCTGTGCCTCCCTAGTATATACTGTGTGCCGTGGGCTGGGTTGTTTGGGGGTCCCTGTGCTTCCCTAGTATATACTGTGTGCCGTGGGCTGGTCATTTTGGGGGCCCCGTGTCCCCCTGGTGCACGTCATATGGTAGATGGAGCTCAAGCTGTCCCCGGGCTCGTTTCCCCCTGGCTGCCCACTCGGCTGTACCTTCCTCCTGTGTCAACGAGAGACTTGACTTCTTGTCCTGTGATTACCCTCCCCCAGCCCTGTACCCCCAACAGTTAATAAACCCGATTATATGTCTTTAATTACGTTTCTGACAAAAGTGTGGAAGAGAATGGGATTGGGGAACGGCCCTGTGGTGCATTCCTGAGAGACGCCTTCTTAATCTTTCTGTCCTCGTTAATGAATTATTTAATTAATCGCTTGTAGGAAGAGTCGACTTGGGGAGAGATTTGCCGACGACCATGGTCACACCCCTTTCGCAGTGTTTCTTATGGAGATTCTGTAAAACTCGAACTGAAGCCCCCACACAACGCCTTCCAACCTGCCTTCAGGACGTCCACGGCGGCTCCTGATCCCCAGGTGAGGCCCACGTGGAGAAGGTGGGCCCTCGTGAACCCCGCTCCCTCTGCCTGGTGGGGTGTCTGCTGCCTGCCAGCAACCAGCCAGCACGCCCTTCACCCAGCTCCGTCGCCCGACATCCCCAGCCAGCCACGCCTTGATGTCACCGCAGCTGCATGGCCTAGTCATGCTGAGTCCCGAATCGTACTCTACGAGGCTGGGCTCCCGGCCACAGAGCAGGAGGAGTGCCCACTGAACACTTTCCCAGGAGCCTTTCCCACAAATATCCCGGCCTGGCTCCTGTGTGCTGGCCACTGGGGTCCGCCGACTCCACTCCCCGCCATCTTCCTTCTGAGCTGGTGAAGTGTCACCATGCTTACAAAGAACTTTCTGAAGAAGTTCTTGCCTGCGGGTCGGGAGAGATGTGTGAGGGGCTGGAGGCAGGAGTGGGGCGGGGCTGAGAGGGGTATCCAGGAGCAGGGGGCTGGGGGAGGTGGGGTGAGACCGGGGTCTCCTGGGAAGTCTCCTGCCTACCCCAGACAAGACCCAAGGACACCGGGTGCTGGCCTTCCTCCTGCGTGCCATAAAGGAAGAAGGGAACGACAGCCGGGGAGGAGGACAGGCTGTTGTGTGCCAGTCGTGTGCCCAGCTCTGTGCCTAGCACTGTGCTTAACTGTGGGCCTAACCTGTGCCTGTGTGCCCAGCTGTGTGCCCAGCTGAGAGTGCCTAGCCATGGATGCCCAGAGCAGGGGGCCACGCCTGCAGGATAGAGGAGCTCTTCTCTCTTCTTCTCCATGACCCCTGCCAGACCGAGAGGAGGAGGGGAGGCTTCACCATGACCAAACACGACCGGGGTGGGGGGTGGGGGCTAAAGGAAAAAGCTAGGAGGCTCCCCAGAAGGCGATGGGCCTCCAAGAAGAGTGACAGATGACAGTCCTCCCCTGGCTTTCAGGGACGCCGAGGTTCAATGTTCCGCTTTAACTTCACCCCCTTTTCAAAGCCCAACTCTGTCTGCGATACCCACAGCCCCCAGAGCTAGGGAGCAAAACCAAGTCTCATGGGGCCTGCAGGAGTGACAGCGTGGGGCTGCTGCTCTGGCCTGCCTCGGGGTGGGCCCGCAGCCGGTCAGGACGATGGCGCCCGGTGAGGAAAGGCTGGTGCCCGGCACTCCTGAGCGCTCTCAGCTGCAGGACAGAGGGAGCCAGGAGCTTCTGCCTGAGCCCCTGCTGCCGCTCACGATGTCACCAGCACGCCTCTCAAAGTTGGTAGAAAAAGCCTGTCCACCACCACGTCTGATTGTCCATAAACATCACTCGCTCAGTCCTGAACCCCAGGAGTGCAGCGGGCGCCCACCAGCGAGGGACTTGGCGGCCAGCTCACACCGAGTGTGTTGGCGTCCGAGGACACTGTCAACAGCCCTGTGTGGGAGACGCCATCACGGAGTGACTGACAGGCAGGCACTGGAGCTCAGAAGGGTCTGCCGACGTATCCAAGGTCAGAGGTGTAGTAAAAGTCTGAATCGGGTCTTAAACTCGGCCTCGTAGTGCAAACCCACTGCCTTCCCTGGCCGGTGACACCACCGCAAACCCAGTGCCTTCCTTGGCCGGTGACACCACTTACCTGGCTGCAGGAGAAAAGGCATGTGTGATAGCTCTTGGAGGTCTGTGCCCACGGTCATGGAAGTCTCGCTCTGGTGTTACTTCACATAGACACGCATTTGCATTTCCAATCAGCCCTGTGTCATGGCCAGCCCGACTCCTCCTGCAGACACGGCACTGGCTGCTCCCTGCTACGACCGCAGGCCCAGAGACGCGGGGACCTTGGCGGCACACCCCTCCTGCTAGCCACCTGGCCCATCCTCTCTCCTGAAAAGCCTGCCAAGGGCCTTCCAGAGCAAGGCGCCGGCCTGAGCTCTCCCAGAGCGCCGGGTTCTTTACTGAAGAAAATGAAGGGCTCTGGACCCTGAGCAGCTGGAAAGCGCTCCTGGGGAGTACTCACAGTACCTCCAGGGGACCGGGGCGGGCCCCTTCACTGATGTTTCCACACTGGACTGTCTCCCCCGGAAACCACATCTCAGCTCTGTGCAGGGATGCTTCGTCCCTAACTTTTCTGTGGGTGGCTTTGCCATGGTGACATCTCTTTTTTTAACCTATTGTAAATTAGCTTTCGTAATCTCTCCTAAGCCATTATGTGGAGAGAGGGAGGGAGGGAGGGACGGGAGGAGGGGGGCATGGGGGAATAAATAAACCTGCAGTAAACGCGGGCTTTGGAAGGACGATAAAATCAGAACAATTTGAATGAACGCGGCAAACGCATTTAGAGTTTCTGAACTATTGGCTAATTCTACAAATAATCGCTTGCAGAAGAGGCTATTTTTAAAGCAATTCATTTTCTCTGCTTTCCTGTCGACTAAATAAAACAAGGGATTAATGAAAGCATTCCTCAGGCAAAGGTTCCCCAGACCACGGGGCGTGAGGTGCCAGGAGGGACCAGTGGAGACGGTGACCATCGCCCTGAGGGGCCTCACGAGAAGTACATGGACCACCCAACTCCTCTGCGGGATCCAGCGTCACTGCCCTCCGGCGAGGTCCAGCTGGTCTACCATATTCACGTGGCTCTGAGAACTAGAAACGCTCTGGCCATTCTTGTCCGCCCCAGCTGGCTCCAGCTGGTCTAGCATCCCTGCAGCCTCTATAATCCATGGACCCCCAGATCTAGGTGACCTCCCTGCAGGTGGGAGGTTGAGCTGGCTCCTTCCTTGCCCCTGGGCAGCCTGGGCGCTGCTCTCTGGCCTGTGGGCTCTGAGGAGGGGCCTCCCCTTGGGCTGATTGTCCGTGATCCCCCAACCTGCTCAATTCTGCAGTCAAAACCAACACTCCAAGTTCTTCCCAAGGAGACCTGTCTCACCTGCGGGGAATGCCTTGTGTGGGTCCCTAGAAAGCTGACTCCAGGCCAGCCCTGGGTCCTGTGCTGCCCACAGACCCTGCACCGCCCCGAACCTCAAGCTCTCTCCTCGCCCCGAGTGGGTCAAGGGGCCGGCTACTTTAAGCTCTGGGAGCTGGAGTCAGCTGTCTCTGACCTCTCCAGACAGAGACTAAGCTTCCCAAAGGGGCCCTGGCAGCCCCTCTCCTCAGCCTTGAGTTGTGGAAGCCCCCCTACCCCAGTCGGGGTGCACACCAGAGCCTGCCACCTGTGCACTCCAGAGAAACGCCACCCCTGCCTTCTTCAGCTTCCCTTCACTCGGGAGGTGGAGGTCAGGCATGGCTGGTTCTGGCCGCCTCGTGGCCCCTTCGTCAGGAGTGTAGAAAGTCTTTCTCTTGGCTGGCTGGTCCTCAGTGTTTGAAGCTTCAGCCAACGGGAAGGTTGGGAGAATTCCACCCAGACCCCAAGGAAGCAGCAAGGATGAGGGAGGGGCCAGACCCCTCCAGGGCCACCTCGGAGGAGTGGCCGAGGCCCATGGAGGGGAGAAGAGTACTCAACATCTCCTTTTCCAGTACCCTGCCCTCGGGTACTCCCCAGTACTCTTCCAGCTCCCCACTTACTCCTCGTTCCTCAAAGGCTTTGTGAGTTTGCAATCCGACTGCACCAAGAGATGGTTCCCAGGAAGACCGCACATCGGCTAATGAACCCACCAGCATCTCGCTGCCCAACGTTACCAGGACCTTATTAAGTGCCGTCACCATGACAGCTACCTCGGGGGTCACCTCCATACACAGGAAACTATCAGTGAGGCGGACGCGGCACGAACGGCTCCAGTGAATCGCAAATATGCTGGAGAGAGAAGCCAGGTTCCTTTGGAATTTAGAGGAGAGAATCACCATTGGCTGGGAGGGTTGCAGATTCATTTACAGGCACAGTGTACCAGCCCCATGGCACCGCCGGGCCGCTCCCCATGGTGTGCATCGAAGCTGAAGCACCCGCGGCTTACTGCGGAGCTGAGCTTCCTGGGGTCCAGAGCGAGGTCCCAGTCAGGGCACACTCCCTTCCTGCCGTCTAGACAGTGCAGAGGCACGAGGACAGGTCAGTGAGCCCCTGCCCCCCCCCCCGCCCCGCCAAAGCAAACACACCTTGGGCAGCTTGTGGCTGAACCGCACCCCCCAGAAGGTGCTCCAACACCTCAGAATTTGGCAACAGGGTCACTGCAGATGGGCTCATCATACGGGGTCTCTCTGCAGTGAGGACCCTGATCCAGGCTGGCTGGTGTCCTGTAAGGAGCCGCATGAAGCCGGGCACACAACCTCGGTCCCGTCCACGCGACAGCCAGGCAGACTGGAGTGGGGCGTCATCTGCAAGCCAAGGACTGCGGGAGCCTCTGGAGCAGGGGAGGCGGGAGGACCCCGCTACAGGTCTCCAAGGGACTGTGGTCTGGCCGACCCCTCACTTCATGCCCCTAGAACTGCGAGTCCAAGGCGACCTGCTGTTTGCAGCTTCCCCACGTGGGGCACTTGGTTACAGCACCCACGGGAAACTCATACAGGGAGGAAAAAGCATCTCTCCAGGACCTGCCTACATGTGGAGAAATTCTGCAGTGCAAGCATTCGAAGTCGGCTAAGATTCCATAGCCACAGCCCAAATTCTTAAACCGAATCGTGTTGGAATTCCTAGATGAAACAATTTAGTTAACCAGAATTTAAACCTTATAATATACTTTCAAGAAGTTTGAAAAGACCTCAGAAGAAAAGTAGAAAAAAAAAAAAAAAAAAAAAAAAAAACTACCAAAGAGCATTTTTTCAGAATATGAACTCAGCCTTGGCCAGTGAAGTACGAGTGTGATTTTTCCTGGCAGAATGTGGTTCGCCCCTCAACTGACTTTTAAAACTAAGCAGACGCTTAGGAGAATCTGGGTTTGAAGGGGTGCCAACCCATCCCTTCCCCTAGGATGGCCTCCAGCTGCCGGGAACCCTGTCTCTCCGCCCTTCCCTTCCTGGGTCCATTGGTCCCCCGACACAGCTCTCACTGGGTGGCTGCCACCCTCCCTGCCAGGAACATGGCGCAGGCGAGGAGGCTGGTCCACAAAGCAGGGAGCCAGTGAGCAGGACTCAGCCCTGGCTTCAGCTGTGGACCTGCCGCTCCCCATCCCAGACGAGCAGACAGGGGCCCTGCTTCAACACGTGGCTGAGGCTGTTTCCTGGGTCTGCTCAAGATTGCCCCGTCACAGTTGTGTGTTTCAAGTTCTTGATGCATGGTCAGTCATTAGTGTGGATTTCCCAATAATCCTGGTTCTCCGCAAGGGGGACACGGTGAGCTTTGGACACTGAGTGTAAGCTCAGTGAGCATCACTGAGGTGATGGTGCAAACCCTGCTTCCTCGCTTCCCTTTCTTGAAGAAGCAGCCCTCCTTCCCGGCGGGGGCTGAGCAGGGCCTGGGACTGAGCGCTCAGCTGACCGGGTCGCTGGAACACGGCTGATGTGGGGATGCTTGTTACTGCAGCAGTGACTGGGCCCAGCCAGCCAGACCTGGGATGCTTTCCCGCCCTCCTAACAGGTGAGCCTTCTGACTCCCTGACCCATACGCAGGCCAGAGCTCGCTGGGCCGCAGAGAGCCCACATCTCTGTAAAGCCCAGGCGTCTGCCCGGCCTGCAATGGATGGTGGTGCGGTTGGGGGTGGGGGTGGCCGCCTGCTGAGGGGCTTGTCACTTGAAGAGAGGCAGGGACAGGCCTAGGCCAGAGGGCAGCGGGCGGGTGTGCACGGTTAGTGTGTATGCAGGACAAGCTTGCACGGTGAGACTGCTCATGGTCCCTGGCACCTGGCGGGTGCTCAGCAAACACAGCCAGTCACAAATGACACGGCCACCGTGTGTCTTCACCAGACCATGCTGCACTCCTAGGAGAGCTCCATGGGCCCACCCCGTGGTGTGCTGCTGCAAGGTTTCCTATGAGCTCAGATCCTCTCTGATGCAGATGGTCGTGTGGCTATTTTTAAAGAGGGAAGATTTGTTGGAAACACAGCACTGAATTAATCAGCATGCAGGAGTCCTCTCTCAAGGAGGGGCTCACACCACGGCGCCGAAACACCAAGCTCTGGGAACAGCGGAGTCTTCATCAATGACAGGAGGGGGTGGACACAGGGTCCCCTTGACAGAGGCTTCCTGCCCACCCTCCTCCGACTCCAGAGTGCCCAGCGCTCTGGCTCTAGTTCCGAGCCGCAGGCTCTCCCATCAAAGTAGTGTCTGGACGCATGCCCTCAACCCGCCTCAGGCCCCCGGTCCCCAGTGGAGCTCATGGTTTCCCGGGAGCAGCCCCAGTGAGGGTGCCGCCCCCGGCGGGGATCCTGATGTGGTCAGAACACTTCTCCCACCTCTCTTCTCTTCCACACCTGCTCCTCACCAGCCCACCCAAGACGCCATCTGTCCACCAAAGTGACCGTCCCTCGGATGCTACCATCCCTGCAGAGGTCTCTGCGTCACCACTGTTGAGCCATAGACTCTCACGCTCAGGGTGCACGGCTAAATGGGTCCTCATAACGAGGTGCCAGTACGGCAGGGCATGACAGGGACTGAGAAACTGTGGGGTGGAGAGCTTGCCATTGTAAGGACCTAGCCGGTCAGACTTACAGGCGATGCTCGTTATCCAAATCGGCTTTTAATTGATTAAGACTTTAGACTACCTGATCTGAAATGTGTTTATTTGCAGAGCTTTGCTTGCAAATACCCTGGAACTTTTCATTTTTATCTTGCAATGTATAAGTGAAACACAACAATTATAAAAATAAACATTTTTTAAATTGAAAGGGTAAGAGTATTAAACAGGTCACAAAAGCATCTCTTATCTATCATTGGAGGCATAGCACCTGGTTAAATTTCCATTTCCGTCTTCATATGTATTCAGTTCCCAAACTAAACATGATATATTATTGTAGAGTTTACTTTTCATGAATCATGCTTTTTTTCTTACATAATTAATGTATAGTAAGTTAAAAAGTATGCATCATATGTTAAGCCAGCCAGGGTCAATATTTGGGCTTATATATTATCAATATTTAAAGATCATATTAAATGAATTTTATAATTTTTAAAATTATAATTTTACAAATCTGAGTTTAAACCCCCCTTTACTTAAAAATGACCTTTTCTTCATATTCTATACAAAAATAAACTGATTTTAAAAATCCATGGAGAAAGGACAGTCTCTTCAACAAATAGTGCTGGGAAAACTGGATATCCTTATGCAAAAGAATGAAATTGGACCCTTACCACATAAAAAAATCAGCTCAAAACGGACCTGTGATCTAGTGTAAGAGATAAAACTAGACTCTTACAAAAAACACAGGAAAATCTTCACAACACCGGGGTTTGGCAATGGTTTCTTGGATATGATACTAAAAGCACAGGCCAGAAAAGAAAAAAAAAAGATAAACCCAGTTTCATCAAACTGAACTTTTATGCACCAAATTATGTTACCGATAGAGAAAAAGGACAATCTCAGATTGGGAGGACATATTCTCAAACCACAGATCTGATAAAGGATTAATATCTAGAATATGTAAGGAACTCCTAAGACACAACAGCAAAACACACAACCTGGTTCCACATGGGGCAAGACTTCTACCCACATTTCTCCAAGACAGACAGACACAGTCAATAAGACCACAGGAAGATGCCCAGTGCCGGTAAGCACTGGAGAAATGCAGATAAAACCCACAAAGAAGCCGGGCGTGGTGGCGCACGCTTGTAATCCCAGCATTCGGGAGGCTGAGACTGGAGGATCCGGGTTCGAGGCGAGACTCAGCTACCTAGTGAGGCACTCGGAAACTTAGTGAGACTTGGTTTCAAAATAAAGAATAAAACACGCTTGTAATCCCAGCATTCGGGAGGCTGAGACCAGAGGATCCGGGTTCGCGGTCAGCCTCAGCTACCTAGTGAGGCACTACGCAACTTAGTGAGACTTGGTTTCAAAATAAAGAATAAAAAATAGGGCTGGGGGCGTAGCTCGGAGGTAGAATGCCCCTGAGTTCAATCCCCAGTACCACACACACACACAAAAAAAACCCACAAAGAGATGCCACCTCACACTCCTTAGGTCCGCCACTGGAAAAGAACAGTATTTCCTCCCCAGTGCTGGGGAGGATGTGCGGAGGTCGGAGCTCTCTGCACGGGTGGTGGGGATGCACAGAAACAGCATGGCGTCTCCCAAACAGTGAGAATAAGATGACAGAGAACCCGGAGATTCCACCCTGCACACATTCCCAGAAGAACTGAAGCAGGGACCCCAACAGATGCCCGTGCTCCCATGTTCAGACACCCGAGACATGGCAGCCACTCCAGTGTTCATCAGCAGATAGTGGAGAAGCAGGCGTGGTCCATCCATTAATGGAGTATTTACCCAGCCTTAAAAAGGAAGTTCTGGCACACGCTACCTCATGACGGTATACTAGTGGAACAAGCCGGTCACAAACGGACAGATACTGTATGATTCTACTCACACCAAGTACCTAGAGTTGCTGAATTCAGAGACGCAGTGGCCAACTGGCGCTCGGGGGGCGGGATTCAGCATGGCCGGGGTGCTGGGCTGGGGGAGGCAGGGAGAAGGAGGAGGAACACCTGTATAACGGGCGGTTGTCACAGCGTGGCTCCTGTGACGGCATCTTGGGTGGCCTTCCCCACCATGGCACCCTCGGTCCCAACGCTCTTGACAGCAAGGGGGACGCTGCCTCTGCCTGGTGTTCCTGGCGTCTGTGGGGAGATCAGGTGGGGAGACGCCCAGGCTCCCATCTCTGGAGCCGCATGTCACAGGTGCCTTTGGGTTCAGTAGACATGACAGCTTTAAAGTCCAGGGTTCGTCCAAATAGGATTTTAGCACACAAAGTCTTAAACATTTGTACCCAACTAAGGGATTACACTCTTATCTTATCCTGGGAAAAGCTTTTGAAGAGGTGGGGGAAAAGGAAGCTCAGGTTTTAAATTGGGTCCTCAAAACTGCGCGGCTGTGGCTCTTTCCTCGGGCCGCTGCCTATTATCAAAAGGTAAAATGTCTTAGACTATTGAAAAAAGGATTTGCATAAATTGCTTTCACCTGCTTCTTCTCTGAGGTTAATGAAATTGAAAGAGAAAGGAGTGGATGCCCAGCCCAGCCCAGCCCAGCCCAGCATCATGCACCCCAGAGCTGACCTAGTCCCGCTGAGCTTGGGCCTGGAGGAGCCCCCTCGGAGGGCCTGGGCAGGGCGACCCGTCCCCAAGACTCTGCTCCAATTTCCAGGCATCAGGAGAAGACATCACTGATGCCAGGATGCCTCCTGTCCTGAGGTGTGGTAGCAAGTTGCATGGTGACAGCCCTCACAGGGGTACCCCACAGAGGTACCCCACAGCGGCCCCATGGTGACTGGAAGACGCAGGACTCGGGGTTGCTGCCCGGCTTTGGCGTCCGGGCAGTGACGTGGGGGAGTGAGAGTCACGGGCAGGGAGACAGAAAGGAGCAGAAGTCAGCAGTTACCTTGCTCATCGCTCTAGGACAGGAGCTGCATTAAATATGATGCAGGGTATTTTGTTATTTTATGAATCTTCATATATTTCAGGAGAGAAAGGTAAAGTGCACGGCCTTGGCCTGGTCTCCTCGGGAGGCGCAGGGGAGGCCTGATCTGCAGAAGCCATGTCCCCACTGAGGGAGGGGCCGCCCTGGCCAGGACCCCCGCGCCCTTTCCATTTTCCTGGAGAGACATCTCTTCGAGGAAGGGCTGCTCCTGCTGGGGGTTGTGTGAAGACACACAGGATTGGACAGGCCTTTGAACCCTCAGAGCATCTTTTGGACAGGTGCAGGGCGGCTGCAGGCCTGGAGCCCTGGCCCAGGAGAATGGACAGGACCTACAACCCCTCTCCGTGGAAGAGCCCCAGGGCTCAGAGACCTGAAAAGGGCAGCCTGGTCCTGGGGCTGGTGGAGGCCTCCTGGTCTCTGCCCGGCCCTCAGTGGCTTGGGGGGTTGTGGGGTGAGGACGCTGAGGCCCCCACTTGAGAAGCTGTGGCTGAGAGTCTCTCCATGGCGACAGCAGAGGGGAAGTGTGGCCACAGCAGAGGGGAGGAGGGGAGGAGGGTGCAACAGTTAACTTTATGTCAACTGGATCGGCCTTGTGGTGCCCAGATCCAACAGTGCCTGGATGTGCCTGGGAAGGTGTTTCTGGAGGGGTCTGTACCTGAATCGGTGGACTCTGTAAAGTGCTCAGCCTGCCCAGGGTGGGCCTCACCCCATCCGCTGAGGGCTGGACAGAGCCAGAGGCTGAGAGACAGAGAGCCACCCTCTGCCTGAGTGCTGAGCGGGCCTCGTCTTCCCTCTGCCCGGGACGGGACGCCGCCTCCAGCTGCAGAGGGCCGGCGGTGGGCTGCTCCTCACGACCCCGGGAGCCAGCTCCATGCCTGACCCCTCTTTCCCAGTCCTATCTATCTATTCACCTGTCTAGTCTTGATATCTATCTATTACCTATCAATCAATCAATCTGGTCTGTACCTCCACCAATCCATCTACTTATCTAATCTTGATATCTATCCATTCACCCTTCTAGTCTTGATATCTATTATCAATCAATCTAGTCTATATCTCCACCAATCCATCCATCCATCCATCCATCCATCCATCATCCATCCATCCACTTATTCTATCTATCTATCTATCTATCTATCTATCTATCTATCTATCTATCTATCTATCTATCCATCCATCCATCCATCCATCCATCCATCCATCCATCCACCCACCCATCCATCCACCCATCCATCCATCTGGTCTATACATCCACCAATCCATCTGCCCACCTATCTAATCTACTTCTCTTCCAATCTCCTATCTCCTGGCCCCATTTCTCTGGAGAACTCTCACTAATAGGGATGGTTAGGAGGTGATGTCATCATGCCAGTGGTGATGGCCCCGTGGAGGGTGCTGGGAGGCAGAAGGAGCACCTAGAACATCGGGGTGCAGAGAGAGCGGGGCTCTGGGTCAGTTCCCGGCTCTTCCGTGCCATGCTGCCTGGACTGGGGAGGCTCTAGGTGTTTTCTCTCTAAAGTCACCCCTTCATCGGTGCCCCTGCACCTGGCCTCACATTTGCTTCCTATTGCTTGAAGCTCCGTACCCCTCCTTCCATGAAGATAAAAGACGCCAGGGCACTGGCCGGCGCTGGCCAAACGCTGGCTGGGTCACCTTCTCCTGGGCTCAGACCCCTCCCCCCCCCACGTTATCTCACGACACTGTTGCAGGCCGGTCCTCATCTCTTCCTTCTTGGATTAACACCGTAACTTCTCCTCACCTCCTGCTCCCCAGCTTTCCCCATCCCAACGTGCTTCCCAAGGTTCTTTTGGCCAAGATGGCAGTCTCTTCATGCCAGTATTGGAGCTAACCCCCCAGGGGAGACATCGGTCCCTCCTGACCTCCTGTGTGGCTTCTTCAGTGGAATGTCTCTTGCCGCCATGTCTCGGTGGCCCCAACTCAAACTCAGCAAAGCATCACTGCGCTGACTTGCCCAGCCTCGGCCAGCTGTCACACTGCTTTTTAGCATGCAGGACGCCAGGCACAGGTCACCTCCTCGGCCGGCCCACCCAGCGCTCCCGGGAAGCCATGGCCCTTGCCGCTGTTGGCGGCATGGTCACACCACGTCGACTCCCCAATACGGCATGGACCGTGCAGGCATCAGGCGGTGTCTGGCACGTAACAGATGATCGGTAAAGAGGTACTGGGGGAGCGAGGGAACGAGTGGTGAGCTCTCCATGGGGTGGGGACGCGCTCCCCACCTGTCCCTCACACACGCACCAGCCACAGGAACGAGCACATGGCGAACGCACCACAAATGCGTATCCCAAGAAAGCACATTTTTGTTGCTGTTGTTTTGTGGTACTGGGGATCGAACCCAGGGACATTCTACCTCCAAGCTATACCCTCAGTTCTATTTTTTTGTGTGTGTGTGTGGTACTGGGGATTGAACTAAGGAGCATTCTACCTCTGAGCTATACCCTCAGCCCTATTTTTTATTATTTATTTTGAAACAGGGCCTCACTAAGTTGTGGAGTGCCTCACTAAGTAGCTGAGGCTGGCCTCAAACCCAGATCCTCCGGTCTCGGCCTCCCAAATGCTGGGATTACAAGTGCGCGCCACCACGCCCGGCTCTATTTTTTATTCTTTATTCTGAAACAGGGACTCACTAAGTTGCAGAGGGTCTCACTAAGTAGCTGAGACTGGCCACGAACCTGGATCCTCCTATCTCAACCTCCTAAGTACTGGAATTACAAGCATACACCACCATGCCTGGCTTCACCATTTGGCTTTTAAGCAAAAGATTCGCACACCGCTGTAACAGCATGCATACTTTGTCGGCACGGTCCACTACTCGGCTTTCTGTTGGTGTGACCGGAGGCCTGAGTTTAACAACGTAGGAGGGGAGAGGCTGGTTTGGGCTCCTGGTGTCAGTCCACGGTCGGCTGGCTGGATGGCTCTTTGGCCTGTGGTGAGGCAGAGCACAAGGGGGAGGCTGTGGCAGAGGAGGGCTGCTCGGCTCACGAGAGAGAAGGAGGCGCCGGGGACAAGAAATATCCTGCTGGGGTGCCAGCCCAGTGACCCGCTCCCCACAGTGACCACCACCTCCCAACAGTCCATTCAATCATGAATCATCAGTGAAGCAGTCCACAGGCGAGATCAGAGCCCTCCCAAGCCAACCGATCCTCAAAGCGCCATCGCTGAGCACTGCTGCACCGGGGCCCCAGCCCTCAACGCACCAGCCTCTGGGGACGGTCCAGAGCCGCACACGGCAGGTGGCAAGCCTGTAGAGCATCCATCTCAGCTCCTGGGGTTTGTAGAAGACAGAACGAGAAAGGCAAACTTCCAACATCTTCCATTCCCAGAGATGTACAAATATTTTAACAACATCCCGATGACTAAAACGGTGATTCAGCCAAGATTCCCGGAATAAATACAAGTCTCTCTTCTTAACTGTTCCCATCTCTCTAAAATGTTACAGGCTATACTTACATCTGGAAAGGGGCTGTCTCCCTGGCTCGGAGATTTGGGAGGGTGGAGGGCGGTTTCAAGGGCCCCGACCACAGCCCTGGAGCTCACTCCCACCCACCTGGGCCTGGGGAAGCCTGTGGCCGTAGCTCAGTCAGTGAGAGGCAGCTTGAGCCTGCCCTCACCCACACCCCACCTTCGCCATGTTGGCGCCGCCGGGAGCCAGCCAAGCTGCTATTTAGGAAACACACGGCGGAGATTATTCAATAGTGGCACTTATTGCCACCACGGAGGAGTCATTTCCCCAAATAAGTCGTAGTCACGACGCCGACGGTATTACTCAAGGTCGTTAGTGGGACCTTTGGCACTTGCAGAGCACCTGGCTCGGTGGCATCTGGATGGGTGTCCATGGCTGTGGCCCTCTGGGGTACACGGTCCCAGCCTTTAATGACTGCTACAGGCTCCACGTGCATGTGCCACTCTGCAACGACTCCAGGAGGCACGAGGCCCTTGGTTTCCCTACTGACATGGCTCCCTTCGGCCCACAAGTCTTAGCTCTGCTCCGCCCACAGCTAGATTGGCCATCTTGACCCAAGAGACTAACCGGGCGCCCTGACTGAATGTGGCTGGGAACTCCACCTCATCTGCTGCTCTTGGACAAAGCTGACGTGTCACTTTGGTCAAAGCAGGGCCTTTGTCGTGCTATGGGACAGCAAGGCCCTCAGGTCACCCACACCACCCAGGCGGCGGGCGTCTGGCCAGGCGTCCGGCAGGTGGCCCAGCCCGGGGCTGACTTCTCCAGCAGGGAGCGCCTTCTCCTCCCTCACACTCAACCCACGCAGGAGCCCAGAACCTGGAGGGCACGTGAGCAGGCTTTGAAAATAAGGTTTTGAATTTGCCCCTCGGAAATCACCGGGCTGCTCAAAACCAAGGGAGCTTTTTACAAACAGTTTCGGCTCAAAGAGATGGAAGTCTATTTTCAAAACTGTGAGGGTACTGGATGACCTCAAAACTCTTTAAAAGAACAAAACATGGCCCAGCTCCCGGGTGGATTCTGAACTCAGCAAGTGCCGTCTTTGTTCCGTCCTGGTGGCGCTCCTGCAGAAGGCGTGCGGTGATGGCGGGGGTGAGCGACCCCTGCTTGTTCCCTTGCTCTGCCATTCCCCCAGCAAGCCACAGAGGGCTGCGGTGACCTGGGATGTGTCTAGTGGGGGGCAGTTGACACTGGCTGCCAGGTGCGGCTGCCCCCAGGACGCTGTTCTGAGCTCCTCTGCCCCCTTCCCAGCCCAGGCTGGGGCTGCTGGCTCTCCAGCTGTGTCTCAACAGATGCCCCCAAAGAGAGGACTGGGGACAGCCTGTCGGGAGTCCCACTCCCAAGCACCCCCCTGAGAATTCCATGCCAGGGAAGCAGCTTCGTGGGAGCTATCCGAATGTCCTGGCTTTGCCTGGGATCGGCTCCACACCCTCGGTCCCATCATGATTATTAAGCATCTCTGATAGGTGGCAACCACACAATGACACTCAAGATGAAGCACCTTTAGCGCCCTCCCTTTTCCTGTCTTCATTCAGAGGAAGGTGTCCCTGGCGAGAAGGCCGGTGAGTTGCCAGCTAACCCCGGGCAGGACGCAGGCTCTAACTCTGACCTTGTGGCTGACCCCTAGGTGTGTTAGTGACTAAATCACGGCCCCTGCCCTGAATCCATACCTTGAGGCCCTGACTCCCAGGGCAGCTGTATTTGGAGATGAAACCTCTAAGGCTAAAGAGGGTGAGGGGAGGCACGTGAGGCCCGCATCCTGTGACTGATGTCCTCGCAAGAAGAGTGGGAGGCTCAGGGGTGGGCACACAGAGGGACACGGCAAGAAGGCGGGGAACCCAGGCCACGGGCAAGCCGGCCCCTCTGCACCTCCATTTGGGACTCTGGCTTCTAGGCGGTGAGAACGAAAGCCAGCCATCGAATCCCTGCTCTGTGGAGCCCCGTGACAGAGCTCCGGGACGCAGCGGTGTCTGCACCTGGGGGAAAGGCGCTTCCCCAGGCTGCCTGGGCCTCAGTTTCCCCAAGACTACGCATGGTGTGATGCACACCCTCCTTAGGAGTGGCTTCCTCTGTTTTGAGAGGAAATCACTCTACCAGTACCAACGGGAAGCACATTGGTTTGGGGGCTGAAGGTAATCGTTTCCCTCTACAAACAGAATTCTTGCTCTACCCGGTGTGAGGGGCTGACATTTTCAAAGGGTAGAGTAAATCTGCTCCCTCGGCAGTGCTGGGGAGCGGTATACACGGCCCCCGGGGAAGAGGTCCTCGTAGGGATCGCACTGGGCATCCTGGGCAAACCGCAAAGGGAGCCGGCTCAGCTGGATTTATCTCACACGCTTATTAAAAGGTTAATTTGACGAAGTATTTTGCGAAGCCCTAGCACACAGCTCAGACTGCCCGCGCTGTGTCTCGTGCTCGGGCGGCCTGGCGGGAAGCCTCTTGTGGACTGGAGTCAGGTGCGGGCAGTGGAGGAAAGGATACACGCTGGCACTCTGGCTTCAAGACCTGCTTTCCTGTTGGGCGGTTGCCTCCAGGTCAGACAGCCTCCCCCTTCCAGGGGCTCTGAGAACTTCCTGCATAAACTCCAACCTTCTGTCCCCACATCCCTGCCACCCAGGGAGTCTCACCTTATGAAATGTCTCCCAGAGAGGCCAAAGCCCGAGGGCCGTGGCCCGCCCATGGCTGGTCACACGTCTATCCGGAGATAACCAATGCCAGCCCCAAGGCTCTTGGTCACGCCTCTCCGTCTCCTTCCTCGGATTTGCCTCAGTAGCCGCAGTGGGAGTCACACGTGCAGAGCGGCGTGTGTGGCCCCTGCTCACTGCCCCGTGCAGAGTCCCGAAGCTCTGAGACAATGGGCCACCCGCCCTTCCCACCCAGGAGTACTGTCTCTAGAGCGCCTGCATGTCCTCCTTCTCCTTCCATGAGGGGAGGAAGAGATGCTCTCTCGTAAACATTTTAAGGCATGGGCAAGACATCTGGGAAGCCTCTTGGGTGGGAGGAAGATGGCCATCCTGAGTTCTGAGCAGCCGCCCTGAGGTCCAGATCTGGCACGGCCTGTCCTCCCCGAGCTGTCCTGACGGGTTGATGCTGAACGGAACAGCGGATTGCTAGATGCTTGTCTGAGCTGCCCTGCAGCCCATGGTCCCTGCACCGGCCCCCCTGGAGCTTCGAGACAACCCAGGCAGACAGCCTTGGGCCCGAGGGCGGAGATCACCACACCTGGTGCACGAGCTGGTGGAGATCTGAGCTCAGCCCCACACAAAACACCACCCCGTGTCCAGCCAGCCAGCGAAGGGGAGTGTTTTCCTGACGCCCCCCCCCCCCCGAAGGGAGCCGCCAGCTTCCAGTTTCCAGCTGCGTGTGGTCACCATAGCTCGTGCAGCCTAACCTTCCTCCTGTTGCTTTGCTTTTTATATCTACATTAAATGTATTTTATCGTGCTTTTGGTTTTTCTAATGGGGCAACGGGACCCCCTGGCTCTGTGTACTTTCTGTCACTTTAGCCACACCACACACACGCACGCTTTGTTTTCAAAGCTGAGCTACTGGAATTCCTTCTCCTAGAAGCACATACTCTAGAATTTATACAGTTTATAATTTAGCGTTTCTCTGGGACACCGGGATCTTACCCTGCACAAAACAGGAGGCCACCAAGCCCCTGCCCCTTCACTGTGGCCCAGCAAGCCCTCGTTCTCTGTCCCCTGCTGGTGGGGACTTGTCATCCCAGCGGTGTCATCTCAGGCCACCGTGGCCACCACCTGCTGCAGGCACTTGCCATGCTGGGGCAGACAGACTCAGAACTCGACTAAACATTGCGGTGTTTCTGTTTGCTGAGAGGGTCTGTTGGCGGGGGCTCCCACGTGGCGGGAATTCACAGAGGCTTCTAATAAACCTTTCCCCCGGACAGTCAAGCTAGAGGCCGGCCAGCTCCTGGCTGGCTGCTCTGTTCTCCTTTGCAGCAGCACGCCTCGGAGCGGCCCCTGTGCTGGCCCAGAGCCCAAGGCTCAGCTCTGCTGGAAACTTATCTGGATCAGGTCGCAGTCATAACGAGAACCCCTCCCCCAGCTTTTTAGGAAAGTTCCCATCAGCACCATCGGGGGTCATAATGTTACCTGCAAACACACGTGCCATCCTGCCCTCTGTACAGGAGGTTCAGAGACAGCATTCACTTCGCCAGGGAGAAAACAGTGGTGTGACAAGCGCACCATCGTAGAAGCTACTCCAAAGGGGCAAGAGGAGGCGGAGGGGACAAAGCCAGCAGTTTGGAAGCCACAATTGCCCTCGGGCGTGGAGGCTGGATCTGAGTGTGCCACCCCATTTACTTTTTTTTTTTTTTTTTTTTGGTACTAGGGACTGAACCCAGGGGCATTCTACCTTCAAGTTATACCCCCAGCCTTTGTGTTTTGTTTTGTTTTGAGTCTCACTAAGTTGCTGGGATTCTTGCTGCATTGCCGAACTGTCCCTGAGCCTGTAATTTTCCTGTCTCAGGCTCCTAAGTACTAGGATTACAGGCGTGTGCCACCAGGCCCTGCTCGAGCCGACTATCAGCCTGAGGCTTGTTAGAAGGAGCTTCGGTTCCAACACCTTTACTGTGACATGATTCTGTCGCTCTAAAAAATGAAAAGTGCCCAGCATGGTGGCACACACTTGTAATTCCAGTACTTGGGAGCCTGAGACAGGAGGAACACAGGTTTGTAGCCAGCCTCTGCTGTTTAGTGAGGCCCTCTACAACTTAGTGAGACTCTGTTTCAAAATAAAGAATAAAAAATAGGGCTGGGTATGTAGCTTGCAGGGAGAGTGCCTTTGGGTTCAATCCCCAGTACCATACACACACACAAAAAGAGAATAGCTAACAAATCACTTATCAGTTAATAACGAATATTGATCTCAAGCTACTGTAAAGAGGTAAGTTAAAGGATGCCTTCCTGTTGGCTATTTCTGGCCAATCTGAGATGGGAGACTGAGGACTGGTAAGGAAAGAGCTTGCCTCTGGACGGTCCCTCCCCTGCCAGGGCTCCGTCCTGGGGCTCTGCCCCGGGCCTCAGTGGTCCAGCCTTCCTCCTGCCTTTGCCGACATCATCCTCTGTCCTGAAGGTTCCCCTCCGTCCACGGGCTCCGCCCTGAGTCCCCCCCACAGCCCTCCTGGGCTGGCTGCATGGGGACATGGCCCTGGGTTCAGCCTGAGGGTGGCCCTCGGCGTGGCAGTGTTGGGGGCAGCGGAACCATTCAGTGCTGGAGACCGTGGAGACGCCTGGGTTGCTGGGGTCTCGGACCTGGACCAGCATGCTGAGGGGAACACAGCTAAGAGCAGGCGTTACAGAAGAGGGAGCCCGGGCCACCTCACTCTTTTGGGCCAGGTGAGGCCAGGAGGGAGCTGCCAGGTGATCAGGGGCCCTTGACTGTGCCCCTACCTGTTCCCAGGGAGGGATCCAGCACACCAAACACAGCCCAGTCACTGGAAAGCCTCTGACTTCTTCCAAGAAGGTTTTGCACAGCTACACGCAGTTCAGAGAATCAAACTCCCCTGACTCCGTTTACCCCTCCCTCCTGGATCCATAGCTGAATACTGTGTTAGTCTATTTTCTGCTGCTATAACGGGATACCCAAGGCTGGGTACTAAGAAAAGGTTTGTTTGGTTCACAGTTCCAGTGGCTGGATGTCTAGAAGCATGGAGTTGGGATCCATCAGAATGTGGAGGAGAAACAAAGAGGGAGTTGGTGTCGTGCAGAAGGGCCAGGAGACCTGGCGGGACCAAGTCCTATGACCCATGACCTCTGGCCCCACTACTTATTTATTTATTTACGGTACTGGGGATGGATCCCAGGGGCATTTTACCTCTGAGCTGCACCCCCAGCCCTATTTTTTATTCTTTATTTTGAAACAGAGTCTTACTAAGTTGCAGAAGGCCTCCCTAAGTAGCTGAGGCTGGCCGCGAACCCGAGATCCTTCTGTCTCAGCCTCCCAAGTACTGGGATTCTAAGCGTGCACCACCACGCCTGGCTCGGTCCCACCTTTTAAAGACTCCTCGATACCACCACCCGGGGAACCAAGCTTCCAGCACTTGGACTTCTGGGGACACAGCCAAGCCATGTCCAAACAGTAGCAAGCACTGAATGACCCATCCAGAGGACATGCAAACGCAGCAGGGGCCAGCAGCCTCAGCCTGCTTGGAAGCTGCTAGAAGGAAGGCACCCAGGGCACTTGGAGAGGTTGGGACAAGTGACTTCTGAAGGCGTAGTTGGTGCATCGCAGAAGCTGCCACCAGGGGCCAGGCCAGGTAGGGGAGAGTGCTCTTCCTGCCCCCGGGAGAAGGGCTCTCCCTCCTGCCGGGGCACGTGAAAGGGTTACTAGACCCCAGGCTCCTCCAAAAATGGCTTCCAGTAGGTGTCCAGCCCCCTCTGGCCAAAACTTGCAGCTGCTGCCTGCTGCCGGCTGGAGTGGCCGTGTTGGCTGACCGAGGCTCCAGCGGGAGCGGTGTCCGAACGCCCATTAGCGGGCTGCAGCTCCACGTGCAGCCGCAATACTAGGGAATTGATTTCTTTCTCAGTTACAAATTGCAAATGGAGACATCCTGACATGCAAAGGGAAGCCCAGGACCGGGGGCACCGAGCGATATCCAGACTAAAGAGATGGGCTAAATTCCAGTTTCTGCGAGCTGGACAAGGTGAGGACGGGGTCAGGGAGGGAGAACGGGCAGCCAGAAGAAAATCCATAGCCCGAATACCCTGATGGCGGCAGCAGGTTTATTTTTGAATGAAAGCACCATGCATTTAAATTAAATGTCAGATATAATTTAGCATCCAGGCGTCAGGAGGCTGAGGGTGTGCGTGGAAAGCCGACAGCTCCTCAGAGTGGTTAATTGCGGCCCCCCTCCAGCGCCCTGCAGAGAGATCCCATCCAGGAGGCCAGCCTGCTGGGGAGGGCCCACGCCAAGGTGGAACCCAGAGGCGGTGGCTGGGGCAGCAAGGTCATTGCTCGGGAGCCCGCTGTCCCCCCCCTCCCCAGGGACTGCTTAATTGAGGTTGCTCCCTGGGCTGCGTGCAATGGAAGCCCGGCCTCACTTGGAGAACTTAATCAAGGCTGATGGAATGGCCCGCACGGTCCCCATGGCTCTGTGTCCTTTGTTTCCAAGATTAAGAGAGGCAGAAGGGACAGGTTCCTGAGGGAAGAAAAACACAGCTAAGGCGTTCGGTCTCAAAGAGAGGAGAGGGAGGAAGACAGAAACGGGAGGAAGGATGGAGGAGAGCAGCCCACACGCAGCTCTGCTCCCAGGACGCCTGGACAGACACGGGAAGCTGCAGCCAGGCGGGACTTACTTGAAATCGCTTGAGAAAACCCGGCCCTGGCACAGCTTCCAATCCAACCTCCTGCCTGAAGAGGCTGAGATGTGCCCAGGTAACCTCTGTTTGGGGCTGTGGGCTGGAAGAGGGTGCCTATGTGTGGAAGCCGCATATTAGCCCTCGGGATCTGTTCAGGAACCCCCTACTCATGCCTCCACCCCAGGTCTCACTGGGCTGGCTTGTTACCAGGGCAGAGGCCACAGTGGCCACCAGGACGGAGAAAGGCTGGCCGTCCCCAGCAGAGAGAGATGCTGGTAGAGTAACGTCCATGCACCCGGATCTGACCTTACGCTCCGTGCACAGGCCCGGCCGGCTTTCTGCCCCCACGTGCCCCAGGGAGCCGGACTCTGGCACGGGTCTGCAGCTGTGTCCTCCGCATCCATGTCCCTGGCCACACCTGCTGTCCTGGTGGCTCCTGATCAGGCCTTGCACCCAGACTCTCAACCCCTGCTCTGTGGAACTTCCCTGGACCCACCAGTGGGCTCGCTCCCAACATGTCCATGTTCTTCCTGCTCTGGTCTCTGGGCTCTGCCTCCCCCGCCTCCATCCAGCCGAGACACACTTCGACCTTGTTGGAGATGGACAATGAGCAGGGCAGGGCGCTGACGACGGAAGCCGTACAGGGACAGCTTGTCTCAGAGCTGGTGGGGACAGTCGATTGTGGCGAGGGGTTCTTGGGGACCGACCTGTGAACAGGCGGCATTCAGAAGCAGCGGCCCCTGGATTCAGGCCCTGAAACACACAGCTCGTGGCACCTGTCCATCATGGAGGCCGAACAGCCCCACTGGTTTCTGCTGTGGCCGACGTGATGGACAGCAGAGACGGGCCAGGCTAACCAGGAAGAGATGCAGGTACTGGCCCTGCCAGCGCCCTCCCCAGGACTGTCCGGGGCACGTGCCCTCTGCTCTACACGCGGACGAGGACCACGAGGCCCTCTACTGGCTTTTCGCCAGGTGCCCGGCTGTGCTCCCTCATGAATCGCAGTGGCCGTCTCTGGTCAGAAGCAGTGCTGCCCACTAAGTTCAGGTGCTAACGGGCCTGCAGATGGCCCACACAGCAAGGCAGCTCTTGAGAGACGCCCTGTCAGGAATGTTAGTAAACCACAAGTGCGGCATACACTTTAACACACAGTAGTTCACTTTTCTGCAGAATATTTTCCTCCTTGTGTCATCAGAACACACCCTAGAATAAAAAAAAAAAATCCACCCTAACTACGGTCATTGCCCTGATCATAATCAGACCCCAGGGTGACGTTCCCGCCCATCCCCGGAGCCCAGAGCAGGCCGCCCTCCTCTGTGCCTTGGTGGACGTGCCCAGCTTTGGAAGACGCCTGTGTCTAAGCCTCAGTCTCAGCCACGCTCTCTCATATGTCACTGTTGCCTCCACACCTGGACGCGATGCTTTCTCAATCAGGCACGTGCGGTTGCTGGCATCGCTGTGTGTGGGGCGTCGGGAGAGCGGGTCCCTGCTCTGGGTGCCCCTGAGAAGCACCTGCAGGTACTCCAGCCCAGCTGCCCCTCTGGCTCAGGGCAGACCCTGGCCAGCCACACCCTCAGAAGAGCCTCCCTCTTCCGGTCCCCCGTGTGTGGGTGGGAGGCCGAGGGAGTCAAGGTGTTGCACTGGGATGTGGGGTCACCTGGGCAGGAGGCCTCCACCGTCAGAGCACCAGAAGAGCAGCGCCTGCGGACCCTTGCCGGGTGTTCAGGAGCCAAGTCCTGACGAGGCATTGCGAATCCAGGATCTGGAGGTCGGGGACCCTGGAAACTGCTCACTCCATGGGGGACCCTGGAAACTGCTCCCTCGGGTCCTGAGGACCCTGTGCTGGCACCCGACCACCTGCACTTCACCAGCACACGCCCAGGTGCAGCCCAGGAGGGCAGCCCGAGTCCTCAGCTACATCCCAGCCTTTTTAATTCTGAAACAGGGTCTAGCTAAGTTCCTGAGGGCCTGAGTTGCTGAGGCTGGCCTCGAACCTGCGACCCTCCTATCTCCACCTCCCAAGTACTGGGGTTACAGGCGTGTGCCCTCGAGTCTGGCTCAATTCAGCATTATTTGGATCATGTGCCAGGTGCGAGGGGTAGCTCCTGGAATCAAGCAGGTAGACCCAGGGCCTGTGTGGGGGTCAGCACCTTGAAGATGCAGGGGCAGAGGCTGGAGGAGAGACGTCTGCAGCCCTTGGCACAGCTGTGGGGTTGCCATGGCGCTCGCTGGAGGAACTGAGGGTCCACTCCAGGTCCTGAAACACGCCAGTGCCCGGGTCTCAGGTGCGGGTGGTAACGAGCCCTGATCTGTGCTCAGCACTCACTGCCTACGCACGTCCGTGCTTCCTGCTCCCCCGGGCCTGACGTCCTGTGGCCTCCCTGGGGTCATGGCAGTAGTGCCGTTTCCTTTCTGTACAAAACAGCACAGAGAGGTTCAGGTCACACCGCGGGTGGGCTCAGCCCACTGGAGCTCTGACCCCTGTGCCCCTCTGGGTCTGGGCTGGCCCCAGAGGAATCCATGCAAGCTTTTGCAGGTGACAGGAGCAGCTCAGGTGCGTGGCAGCTGCTATGCAGGACGGGCGCCTGGCTGGGCACCTTTGCAGCTCCCTGGGATGCCGTCTCCTGGCCCTCACATCCACACGGAGGCTCAGCGGTATAGTCCTGGGTCTCCTGCTGTTGTGTCCAGCACGTCTCCCTGCTGCCCGCCCTGCTGACCTCGCTGACACAGAGGCAGTGGCTTCTTCACAGATGAGTGACCTCCAGTTGACACTCAGGGCCCCTGTTTAGAAGTCCCGACCTCACGTGGTGCCCAGGGTCCTTCTTCCCCAGCAGGCCCTGCTTTGGTCCACTTTTTACATTGCTATCACCACAGTACTGGACAAAAGCAACAGACAGGAGGAAAAGCTGATTCGGCTCATGTTTCAGAGGTACGGTCCATCGTTGGCCAACTCCAAGACCGACATCATGGCAGGACGGTGGGTAGAGGAGAGTGGAACTCAACTTAGTGTGGTTAGGAAACAGAGAGAAAGACAGGAAGCGACAAGGAGCAGACACAGGCCACACCCCAGTGAGGCACCTCCTCTAGTCCTGCCCCCTGCCTACGTTACCACCCAGGAAACACATTCCAGTCATTAATCCCCAGTGGCCTTATCCACCGGTGAGATTAGAGCTCTATTCCATGACTTCACCTCTGAATACTGTTGTGTTGGGGACGTACTTTCAACACATGAGCCTTTTGGGGATGTTTCAAACCCAGACCATCACAGGCCTGGGCTGAGGCACATCCAGAGTGGATCGTGTCCTGGTCTCCCGCCAGGCACTGCTTCCCCCGTGCAGTCAGGTCACTGCCAGGCGACCAAAGGGACAGCCCGTTCCTTAATCTCTACACTTAGGCCACACATTAAAGTCACACAAGTCACACCGACTAGTTGTAATGCTCCAGGCCAAAGATGGAGATGCTTCTGTCTCTTCTCCTGGGTCTGGACAAGTCGCGCTCACAAAGACTTTCAGATATACTTTGGGACCCATCCTGGAGCAGCTGCCTGGCTCCCTACCACTCTTGGGGACTGTCCTGCCACTCACTGCCCTGGTGCAGAATGGCACTGTCAGTCGGGGTGGACCAGGTCACGCCTCATCTGTTCAGCTCCTGCAAGCTCCAGAGGTTGGCTCCAAGGACGCCCACAGACTGTGGGGCTCGCCGACCTTCGGAGCACAGGGGAAAACAGACCCGACGGAGCTTGGAGCCCCGAGCCCGGGGCTGGCCGCGCTGGCTGGAGAGCCCGAGGTCTTTCAGCAGCTGGAAAGGCCAAGGCCGGTCCCGAGTGCTAGCCCAGGGAAGGGGGGCGTGTCTGTCTTTCCTGTGGGTGACAACCACCATGGCCACAATGAGGGGACAGGGCCGAGATGTCCCAGAGACAGTGGAGGACACGCACTGAGAACAGAGTCCCGACTCTGGATTCCAACTCTGCTTCCCATCAAATCCTGACCATTCCCAGCACCCGGCCCAGGAGGCGGTGTCTGGTCAAGTGGACTATGGCAGTCCCACCCCACAGTGCTTCTGACCGCCTGGTGGAAGTGACTGCTGGGGACAGAGAGGCTTGTCACTCTGGCCTCAGATGCAGCTGCGATGGCTCTTGCAGGAGCACTCTGCTTGTCATGCAGGATTCCGTCTCTTCCACAACTTGTGCTAGGTCCTCATAAGCACACAAAGGCCTCCTTCATTATACTAAAATCAGAGCCAGACTTTAAAGAAACCGGGGTGCCGTCCCTTCAAACGTCCCTTCAAACGGAAGGCAGGTGACGCACGGCCCTGGACGGCGTGAGGCCCCTGCCCCAAGGGTCCGGCTTTGATCCTCGGCGCCGTGCGTTGTTGGTCAATGATTTTCATGGTCAGCTCTGCAAGATCGGGATGCACTGCTTTGAGGTGTTAGAAAATCCTTTAAAAAATAACCTATGTGTCTGATCACCTTGGCGGTGCCTGCACGAGGAGGTTTTTGTGTCCCCGATAGAACGCGCCAGCCCTGTGCGGGCCGCTGCCCCTGGATGTCAACAGCAACCCAGCCTCGGTGCCCCTCTGGCGGGAGGGCTGGGTGGACCTCAGGTCACAGGGCCATTTGTACCCACTTCAGGATGTACGGATGGGAAGATTGTGAGGACCACCCTCACTGAGGACGGGGGCTCCAGATCTTGGCCAGGCCCGCCCCTCCTGAGACAGGTACGGGTTGCCCACCTGGGTGTCACAGGCCCCAGGCCCGTGCGTCAGGATGCCGCCGTCCCAGGCGCCAGGTCTGGGGAACACTTGCCTGCTGACCTTCAGGATGGCTGTCACTTCCTGCCCTGGGCCCTGGCCCCCTCACCCCCACGCTACCCATGGACTCTCACAAACATCCCTACACAGACTGACCACTTCCCAGTCTGCTGGGCGGTTCAGAAACCCGCCCAGGGTCTTCTAGCTGATGCGGGCAGAGGCGGGTCCAGCTGGGCCTGTCTCGCATGTGAGAGTGACCCAGCATGTAGCCCAGCAGGGTCACGATACCCTGGGCACAGGTTCCAGGTCTCTGTGGCCTTACACTGTCAAACGCTCAGGGCCCCAAATGCTCCTAATGCAGGTCAAACCACAAGTCTGGCTCTTCCACTGATGGGTCTGGGCCAGAGCAGACTCCAAAGGGTCGAGGAGGAGAAAAACTGTAGGTCCCTCCTGGGTGACCGCCCTCCCCGTTGACACCCTTGTCCAGCGGCTGCAGTCCCCACCGGGCCTTCTGGAATACTGAGGCAAAGGCCCAGGCCCCACGAGGCACAGAAGGGTAGTGGAGGCTCCCCAGAACCAGGTCTCTGTGTGTACAGAGCCCCCAAATCATCCTGCAGGACACCCCCAAAGTCCAGGGTTGGAGCTCTTCAGCCTCTCCTCCCAGATCCGCGGCCGCTGCTCACGGCACATGGGCAGTCCGGGCCACGTAAGGGAGTGTGGGTGCTCTGACCAGCCCGGCTCTGCCTCGCTCGATAGTGGGTACGCCATCACTGTTTCTCTCCCTCTCCCCCCAACGCGGCGCTCAGCACTGGAGGCAAATGACCACCACGCAGACACCAGCTCTCATGAAGCCCCAAGACCAGGGGGCGGCGCCCCGGCCCAGTCACTGTGGCCACGACGGCCTTGGTTCTGGGGGCCATCTGTAGGCCCCCGGTCCACCTGGAGTGGGCTCTCCTGCCCCGTGCAGCCTCACTCGTGGTGCAGTCCAGCCTTCCCCCGTACCCCCCAGGAGCATAAACCTCCACCTCGGCTTTGGAGCTGGGGCGCCACTGCCCTTGGCCGCCCGCCGGGGGAAGTCTGGCCCCCGGCCTGCCCTCTGGTGCTATCGTGGCTGCAAATTAAATTCTGCTTAACATCTTAATGCATTCGCTGGTTGGCTTCTCTTTCGTTAGGAATTAATTTCTCACTCAGATGGCGACGGCTGGTGGCAATTCTCTCTTTGCACACGTTGTATCCTGGCCCACGACAGCTCGTGTGAGAGTTCCCCGGGTAGGAGAGGCTGAGTGTTGGGGACACCTTCTGTGGGCTCACCGGTGCCCTGCAGCCTTCCTGAATGAACGTGGGGATCTCAGCACCCTATAAGCTGGGGGCCGCCGGAGGGCACCTCTGTCTGGCCAGGCCTGTAGGAGCCAGAGATGTGGCACCTCAGGGCATGGAGGGCTGCCCTCCTTCCTGCTCTGCTGCTGGCATCTCTCACTCCCGTGCCGCCCTGAGGCCCTCGCAGCTGGCCACACAAACCCAACTCCCCCCGTCTTCAGAGAGGCAAAGCCGCCTCATGCTCAGAACAACCAAGGACCGTTTCCCAAGTTCCTACCCACTCGGCTGACCTCATGTGGTCAGGGAGGCTTCAGGACCACCTGCGGGAGACGGAGAGTGAAGTTCAGAGAGCTCACACGCACACCCGCTCGACGGCTGCTGTTAAAACCAGACAACAGGAAGCTTTGGCCGGAGCGTGGGGAAATCGGGACTGTAAGACGGCACAGCCTCTTGGGAAGCAGCTGGGGGGCGCCTCGAGAAACCAAACAGAGGATTACCACACGACCCGGCAATCCCTCTTCTGGGTATATATAGCCGAAAGAATGGAGAGAGGGACTCAAAGAGGTCTGTGCACACCCATGACCGTAGCAGCATTATTCGCAGGAGCCGAGCGGCAGGAGCAGCCCAGTTGTTCAGGGACGGCTGAGTGGATAAGTAGAATATAGTCCATCACATGGTGGAATGCGGTTCAGCCTCGAGAGAAGGAAATCTGCCATCTGCGCACCATGGGCAAATGTTGAGGGCCTTGTGATCAGCGAGGGCAGTCACACACACAGGTGCCACGCCCCAGCATGGAGCCAGCCACACAGATGTCCTCGGGAGCTGGAGCAAGGACGCCCCTGCGCGAGGTACTCCTGTTCCTTGCAGATGGGGCCCGTTCCCATGTCCACGAGGGAAGGCGTGTGGGGCCCTCCTGTCTCCCCTCTCTAGTGGCTGGATGTCGGTCGAGGGACAGGGACTCTGGTTCGCATGGCTCCTTTTCTGAGGGCTGCAGCCTGTCCAGGAGTCCCCACAGCATGGGGCCCAGGACCCCAACTTCCTGTGTCTTCCTGCACCCTGAAGCCCAGCGGCAGGACCTTGAGCACCCACTCGCCGCCCCTGGATGTCCCCAGAGGTCCTGGTGGAGGCTGGCTGCCTTGTGTGGTGACCAGGGTTTGTCCTGGAGTATGCGGCCCTCCCTGAGGTGCTCCCCGAGTGACTTGCTTGCAGGAAAGGCCTGGCTGAGGACCACCCGTGTATCCCAGGTGGCGCCCTGAGCTCCCAGGGGGTTGGTGAGGGCCAGGACTCTCTGACATGGATGTCACTCCGGTGCCAGCGTCGATGCATCCCCTCCACTTGGTGTGAGCTGGACCCTGCAGCTGGGACTTAAACCCTGGCGCCTCCTGTGTAGATGGGAGCCATGATGCATTGCCGGGATCCCTCCACTTCGGTGATGGGATCCCTCCACTTCGGTGATGGGATGAGGGGCGGGGCTGGCACCGAGGCCACGCCCACTGGTGCCAATCACCTACAGACCCTCTGCCACACTTAGCCCTGAACCCTGGCCGCTCCTGGAGCCACAGAGAGCTCCAGCAGTAGAAGAGGTGTCTCCCCCTCACACCACCTTGTTCACCGGTTAGAGCGATCACTGCGCTTTCCACGGGTGAGTGACTGCCCCTCTCTCCCCCACTTCGTGCTCTCCATAGACACACGTGGTTGAGAAACCCTTGCAGACACACCTGTCATGGCAGGTGGGTGGAGGGGGAGTCGAGGGTGCTCCCTGGGGCTATGGGCAGGGAGGAGGGAGAGGTGGAGCACTGGCTGTCAGTGCCAGAGGAGCCCAGGTCCTGCAAGCACCCACTCTGACCTGTGCAGACACAGGCTCAGGCCTCTGGAGGCGGCGTGAGAGTCAGGCTCTCACTCCTCCCAGAAGTGTGGTGCCCGGGGCAGCGAGGGGTCCACGTGGAGCAGCTGCTTCTGGCTCCAAGTTCTCGGCTCTTGGAAAGGAAGGTAGGATGCAGGAACCCAGGGCCCACCTGAGCGGTGGCAAGGACTCTGAGATGCAGGAAGGTAAAGCGCCGATCACAACTCCTACCTTATAACAACACTGAACAATAAAAGAAAATAGCATTGGCGGGGGTGGGGGGCGCAGCCCTGTAATCCCAGGACTTGGGATGCTGAGACAGGAGGATGGCAAGTTCAAGGCCATCCTCAGTAACTTAGCAAGATCTTCAGCAACTTAGTGAAACCCTGTTTCAAAATAAAAAATAAAAACTGGGGGTGTAGCTCAGAGGTAGAATGCCCAGGGTTCAAAAAGAAATGAGAGAGAGAGAGAGAGAGAGAGAGAGAGAGAGAGAGAGAAGAGAAGAGAAGAGAAGAGAAGAGAAGAGAAGAGAAGAGAAGAGAAGAGAAGAGAAGAGAAGAGGAGAGAGAGGGAGAGGATTGCTACCATGAACCACAAACTATACTGGACCAGCTGATACCATCCTTCCAAATGTAGAGTAACAAAAACAAAACAAAATGGAAGGATGAACTCCACCTTGAATTGCAACATAACCTAAGCGTCCTTGATTAATGGAACCAAGGACAAGAGGTTTCATCGATAAGGCTTCTACCTGTTTTGTGAACCTCTATGGATGCCCTAGGCCTCTGGAACTTCAAATCGAGGCGCCACGGAAGAGGGATGCAGAGAGAACGGCCCAGCAAGTTCACTTTGTACTAAATAAGCAGTCCTGTGCGTGGTCGAGGGGCTCTCGGTGCTTACCTGCAGCACCCCAGCACAGCCTCGGCGCGTGGCACACACAGCCCTGGAGCACAGGCTGTCCGGATCAGGTTGTCCTTTGAGCTCTAGAAGTGACCTTGCCACAGTGGCAGAGATGGCCTGGGCGCTCATGGCCCTGGCCTCCACCGCCTCCCCGGCCGTGACCACCGGCACACGTGTGGCTGCAGCCATCTTTATGGGGGGTGGGGCGGGGAGGGACATGACGGAGGTAGATGCGGGCTTTGGGGCCCATGGAGGGCCACGGGTGGTGGCAGATGGAGGGCAGTCATCCCGGCCCAGTCCTGAATGATTCAGTGGAGAGATAAAAGCAGTTTAAAAAAAAACACCCCCCCCCCAAAAGAAACCCTTAAAAATATAATCAGGCGTGAGAAATCTTAATGACACGCATACTGATTTCCTTAAAATTTACAAAACGCTCTGATTTGTCTTGACCCCGTTCATTCCTGCTTTAATTGCAATGTCCTTCCTTAGTAAACAATGAAAAGTGATTGGGGGTGCTCCTGGCCCCCCAGTGCCGCCCCCCCCAGGCGGTCTCCAGGCCGGAAGCAGCGCTTCCCGGGAGGAGCCGGCTCGCGCACACCACTCCAAGCCAGACGTGCCCTCTGCCTCCCCACCCCATTTATCAACGCGCAATTACTGTCACCCTTGTGTGTGGCGCTGGGCGTGAGGTTACGTGTGCCAGTCAGCATAAAAAAATGGCCGTAATGTTGGCATAATTTTTCATTATCGTCTTCATTAACCACAGGGAGTGTGAGGAAGCGTTGGCCCGCGCCCCGCCGCCATCGCCATGACAACGCCTGCCCGGCGTCCACTGAGAGGACCGCTGAATGTCCTCATTATTCCGCCTCTAGCTCGGCTGGCCCGTGCCAAGGGGAGACGCGCGCGGGCCGGTGATTTATCCCCGGACTCCTCCTGACAGCCTGGCATGGTGTCGGGCGGCAGGCACGACTCTGATTTCACAGTTTAATTACTGCTAATCTGAGGGGGCAGAGCTAATGAGCTTCCAGCACTTCAGCAGGGTAGCGGCGTGCCCTGTTTCGGAACCCAACAGACCCGCTCACCAAACAACTCCGTCCTGGTGCAAGGAAGCTGCTCGTGCTGGCTTTTTTTTAGGTCTAACAGGATGACTAAGTGGGTAGGGAAAGGGATTGTAAATATCATGACATCAAGAAGCAAGCAATGCCGTGTGTGTCTGGGCCTGGCCGTCGTAGGCCCCACGGCAGGCAGGCTGTGTGTGGCGGTGTGGGCTCCTGCTGGGCCCAAATCTCCAGCAGAACTTGGGCGTCAAAGGAGGGTCTGAGCACAGCCGGGGCTCCCCGAGTCCACGCACAACACCCCCATACCTGACACCTTCCCTAGGATTTCTCATGCGCACACGGCCAGCTCCCCCAGAGGCCGCCCATCCCAGGGCTCTCTGCACCCTGGCCAACTTCCTCCCCACCCCGCCAGGCCTCCCTCTACTCTAGCCCTGCTGCCTTTGCACCTGAAGTATCTGTTCACCATGCCACGAGCAACACATCTGACGTTTCTCACCTGGTCCCCCCCACGGGCCCTCCCCAGTCCAGCGAGTTGTCCCCAAGCCCAGCGGATAGCGGGGAACACGGTGGGCCCCTGCCCTCCATCGCGAAGGCCCTGGCGCTCGGTGCCTGCCGTTACTGTGGTCTTGGGGCCTCGGCTAGGGCTTTTGCTCCAGAGGAGCCCCGTTTCCCTCTGCCTCTCGACGCTGTTCTGCATCCTTCCGTCTACTCAGTCTCCATCCCAGCTTCCCTTACAGCCCAGTGGCGATCAAGAGAACTTAGCTCAGCCAGCGTGCGTCTAAGGTCTAAGTTGAGCACGCCCCTCACGCTGCACTCATTCAACGCTAAAGGTGAAATGTGCGTCTGACCTCCAAATTCTTTCTACAGTGGACGCCGACATTTCATATATTTACTTAATTACCTATTTATTTGTGCACTAAAGTTTTTTTTTTTTTTTTTTTTTTTTGTGGTACTGGGGATTGAACTCAGGGGCATTCTACTCCCAGTTCTATTTTTTATTCTTTATTTGGAAACAGGGTCTCCAAGTTGGGGAGTGCCTCACTAGGTAGCTGAGGCTGGTCTCCAACCCAGATCCTCCAGTCTCAGCCTCCCAAGTACTGGGATTACAAGTGTGCGCCACCACGCCCGGCTACAAAAGTTTATTTATGTCTCCTCTCCTTCTACAAAGGGTACCTTACAACCATATATCCCACAGACTGTGTGCCTGCGGTCATGTTTTCAGTGAGGCACAGAATTTTCTTCACTCCTGCTCCTACACTGCAGACCATTCTGGGATAAAACCCTGGCACCTTCCGTTCTATTTGTTTAAGCCAGTGCATTTAATTTCAGAAACATACGGAAACTTGCTTAGCTTTAGAGCAGAGCTTACAGAGATATTGATGTAGCTGGAGGATTCTGCTCGGTTTAAATATTATTAGTCTCAGAACACATCATGTCATCTTAAGCAACTATTATTGTTTTTATTTTGGCGGTACTGAGGATTGAACCCAGGGACGCTCTACCTCTGAGCTATACTCCAAGTCTATTTTATTCTTTATTTTGAAACAAGGTCTCACTAAGTTATGCAGGTCCTCACAAGTTGCTGAGCCTGGCCTTGAACCTGTGATCCTCCTGTCCCAACCTCCCAAGTACTGGGATTACAAGCGTGCGCCACCATGCCCTGCTTTAACCAACTATTATTCCCAAACAATAACGATGACACTAATTAAGTATCTTCATCAGCCACGTGGACAGAAACCAAAATTTCCAGTTAGGCATCTTCCATTTTGGGCCGCCCTGTGCCCATGTCCAACGGGGGTGTTCTGCTATTGCCACACCCTGTGCCTGCAAAGAACGTGGAGTTCTTCACCCAACTGGTTTCTTCCCACTCTCTTTCAGTACCCTGCGCTTCCCCAAGTGCACGGCCCTGCTCTCCCCTCTGGGAGAGACTTCAGTTCAAAAGTCATGCAAGCTCTATGAGATCCAAGGAAGACAACTACCGTAAGTCTTCATTCATTTCCTCGGATGCCCAGAGCAGCTAGATGACCCTCTTGGGCAGGGAAGCCACTCCCTGGCACCAGCCAGTGGCAGAGTTGGGAAGATTGGAACCTGGCAGCCTTACCCTCTGCTTCCTGGCTGGTGGTGAGCGCCAGTTTGACCAGCGGAGGCAGTGGAGGGGAGACTCTAGGCTCAGCTCAGCCTAGAGAGACCAGCAGCTCTGACTGCCCACCTCTTGGGACACGTGCCCTTGGGCACCAGGGAAGCCCACGCAGCCCTGTGGAAGTGCCCGCCTGACCCCGTCCCAGCCCAGCCCAGCTGACACTGTGGGGTCACTATCCCTGCCAGGTTACAGATGTACCTTCGAAAAGAGTGACGGTCGAATCTAAGGCCCTGGGCTTAGGGATAACTGTCATGCAGCAGGAGGTCCCTGGACCCGCCCCGTCCTCCCGCCTGAGTCTCTCTCTAGAACTCTGGGTCTGCCGGCTGCAGTCTCGGCCCTCCTGCCACTTGCGGTGTATCAGGACTTCAGGGATGAGTCAGGTGCATCCCGGGACTCAGAGAGCTCAATGGGTGCAGGAAAAGACACAGCGCAGAGCAAAGGGTGACGACTGAGCCAGGCAAAGAACAGCACGTCTACATGCACACGCATACACATGTGCACATACACCGACATGTACACACACGCATACACACATGGAATCCCTCTTGGGGGGGGTGGTTCAGATGAGGCTTGGTGCCTGGAGAACAGGTGGATTTTGCCACACGGGGATAATAAAACTGCTTAGTATTTTTGATGTGCATGCCAGGGATTCTGCTGAGGTCTTTGCAAACCTCGCTCATAAATGCCACAGTACTCTAAGGATAAGTCGCTGTTAATACACAGGTGAGGATCTGAGCTCACAAAAGTGGAGGCTTCCCCTCGAGCACCCCACCAGGGAGGGCAGACCCAGGCATGCCTAGCCTGGTGGGACACGGCTTTCCAGGCAACCACCATGAGCACAGGTGAGCGTGGGCCCAAGGGGCTTCCCCGGCAAGGAGACCACAGGCCTCCGCCCTTGCCACCCCGGGGCGATGCTGTGAATAGTGAGACATTGGGAAGAAAGATGGCCTGAGGGGTGGGAGACCAGGTGTGAGCTGAGGGAGGAGCCCAGGGCCTTGGGATGACCAACCCACAACAGGAGGGCTGCCTGTCCTGGTGTGACCAAGGAGCTGGCCTCCTCTGCGGGACGGCTGGCTGTTGGGCCGTCCTCCCGAGGGGGACGCCTGTGTTCCCAGCAGCAGAGGTGGGCTGGGCCCAGTGACTCTCTGAGACCCTTCTGTGGTCAGCGCCAAGCCCAGGGCCATGGCAGGTGCAGCGTGAGCCCCACCAACAGAACAGGTGGCTTCTGTGTCCCCGGGTCCCGTGGGCCCTGAGACCTGGGTGCATCCGTGCTGCTCCTTCTCCGTCTCTCTCCAGGATAATGGAGCCCACCCAAGGGCACCCCAACAGAGCAGCAACCTGAGCGTGGGGTTCCCTGCCTGGCGCTGGGCGTGCTCCAGCTGGGGATGCCCTCAGACACGGGTGCCCACCCCTGGGTAGTTTTTTTTACACCAGCTGCTGGAGCGTTCTCCTCTGACCTGTACCCTCCTGTCACTTCTGGGGGGCCCTGGTCCTGTGGGGTGCTCGCGTGTCCTCGGGTGCTCTGGGCAGGGGGGCTGCGGGCGGCAGCCACGGGTGAGAAATCCTGAGTGGTCCAGGCTGGGTACGGACACAGGGTGGGGTGCCGTGCCGGGTCATTGCTGCTCCGGGTGACTGCTCCCAGGCCTCCCAGAGTCTACACGGAATAACACCAACTCCACTTTTGGGTGGGGAAGCCAAAGGCCTGGGGGAGGCGCTGGGTGGGCCCGGTGGGTCTGGGGGCACGAGGAGCCCCGGACAGGCTCTGTCTGCTCTCTGCACTTGGACTTTCCCCCCGTGAGGTGAGGATCCCCGCATGCCCCCCTTCCTCAGGAGCACGGCCGTTCCTGCAGTGAGTGGCAGAGTCTCTGTCGCCGCTTCCTTAATCGATAGCTCCGGCTCTAATTGAACGCTTGCTAATTATAGAAGTCTACAAAGACACGTGCTGCACAGACCAGATCAACCTTTTAAACAAGACGATGATGATCTCCTTCCTCAGGACTAGGGATTTCTCCTAGGCCTCAAGTCCCCCCCTTTTCGATGTCTTCCCAACACCGCTTGCTTTGGGCTGCACGTCCCTCACGAGCTGGATGCTAAGTCTCTTCTTCCCTGCGATTCCACCGTTAGAGATTCATTGATTTGGCGGTTCCCCTCTCTCCCCTCTCATAACATCCCGGAGAGGCTGAGCAGCTTGCCTTGAGCTTTTAGGCTACGGCAGGACTGCCCCTTGTCACTCACTGAAACAGCTCCCAGGAACTCCCCACAGAAACAGGCAGACAAAGGCACATTCTGAAGTAAGGCGGGAGAGCTCGGACTGCTTTTGGCCTCAGTCACACCCCGGCTCCCGCTCTGGGCCCTGGCTCCTCCGTGCTTCCTTACAAACCAGCTGCTTCCTAAGGCGGCTGGTTCGGAACCTCGGGATGGGCACCCGGCTCGGCACGTGGAGGCTCCTTCTCTCAGCGTCTCTGAGGACCTTCCCACCGGCCTGCGCTCCCTCCGCCTGCTCCAACGCCTCGGGCACCGAGTCCTTGTTGAAGATGCAGAGGGCGGCCTGTGGGCTGGTTCCCTGCTGTCCTGCGGGCTGGAAGGGGGACACCCCACCAGCTCTCCTCCCCCTCTGGCTCGCCTGTCCTGTCTTCTCTTTTGTTTCCACCTGGGTGAGTGGGCTGGGTGGTGTTGAGGAGCTCGTCTGTGTCCCTCGGGGCTGGCTGAGGGGACGGCTGTGCCCCAGACTCAGCTCCCGTCTCCGGGGCCTCTGCCCCCCAGGACCCCGTGCCTGCTCCGGCCTGAGGGCCGCAGGTTTGGGCATCCTGCAGGAGGATGGCTTGCTGCTGGGAAGGCACAGCTCACTCGGGTGGGTTCACAGGGAGGCCCTGGCTCCCCACACTGGCAGCCCACAGCTGATTTCAGCAAAATGCCCAGCTCCTGCTCTGCCCCACTCGAGGCAGCTTAGATGCCTCACCTCTGTATGCTTGAGTGGCAGTTGGAATCCCTCCCCTGCAGTCCCGCCCTCATCAGAGGGTTTTGTAACTTGGCAGGTGCTTAAGATTCCCCTGCAGCCTTTTGCCTGGATGAAGGATTTGCTACCTGTTTAAACACAAGGTCTCAGGTGTAACACCCTACCTTTATGGGTCCTGGTGTGGGACGAGGCAGAGGGTTTGAGGTTCACAGGAGGAACGCAGATGAAGCAAGTGCGTGAATGGGGGAGCGGAGCGGAGCCGGCGCCCACCACAAACGCTGAGATTCTGCTCCTGGGAGTTTCTTCTGGGAGCCCTGCCCGTCCCGGCTCAGCGCTCCAGCCACTTTGCTGGGTACCATCCTTCCTGCTGATACGGTGTGTGCTCAGAGGGACCACGCTCTCCCTGTGCCAAGCCTGGGACTCCCGGCGACACGTGGGCTGCCTGTGCGGCTACCTGGCCGCGCCATGTCCCGTGTGACAGGCTCCAACGTCAACCCCACCACGGGGACGCACTGCAGAGGGAGGCCCTGGGGAGAGCTGAGCAGGCCTCCTGTAACGTCAGCGGACACCTGGGTACGTTGTTCCACCTCTTCCTCTCCCAAACGTTTCTTCCAATTTAGAGGGGGCTTGTAAAGCTTGAGTGGCATCCACGAGGTTCCTGCTCAGGACCTGAAGCACGTGGTCCAGGGCTGGCTTTTCCCGCCCCAGAGACTCGGGCCATGAGGGAGACAGAGGGCCTGGGGCGGTTGCGGGCTTCCTCGGCTGCCTGGCCTGTGTGTGGGGGACTTGGCTGGGTGTGCTCAGCTCAGCCACCCGAGTGTGCACAGCTGTGTGTGTGTGTGCCAACAGGGCTCAGCCGCTCGAGTGTGCACAGCTCTGTGTGTGCCAACAGGGCTCGGACACCCCAATATACACAGCTGTGTGTGCCAAGGGCTCAGCCGCTCGAGTGTGCACAGCTCTGTGTGTGCCAACAGGGCTCGGACACCCCAATATACACAGCTGTGTGTGCCAAGGGCTCAGCCGCTCGAGTGTGCACAGCTCTGTGTGTGTGCCAAGGGCTCAGCCGCTCGAGTGTGCACAGCTCTGTGTGTGTGCCCAGGGCTCAGCCGCTCGAGTGTGCATGGACTCATGAGCACGGGAGCTCCCCATCTCTGCAGCACAGGGCAGGTGCTTCTTTGTTGAAATCACTAGGGCAGAGGGGGCAGTGGGGTCCCAGTGGACAGGATTCCCCATCTCCAGAATCTTTCCTCAGACAAATATTACTAATAGTCACCAATTCTCTAAATAAAGGGGCAACTTCTTTAAAGTTAACATTAACTAAGGTTCTGAATACTGTGAGATATCACAAGCAGCTTTCAAGGAGAGGCAAACTGTTTTTTTTTCCTGACTGTTGAATCCATCACTGGTCAATAAAAATGCTGACTGAATTCCAGGGTTTACAATGTCCATGGAGGCAGCCGGCGGTGTCAGCGAGTGTCACAGAGGGGAGGAAGCTGGGCTCCCTCCTGCCACGTCCTGCTGGTGCAGCAGCCCGGGGGCCAGGCGTCCCCGGGGTGGGATGGAAGGGCAACAGTCGATGGCTCTTCACAGTCCACCTCCCTTCAGCTCCCCAAGCCAGCCCAGCAGCCAGGCCCCTGCCACCGTGACCAGGAAGGCAAGTGAGGTGACCGTCCTTTCCCTGTCCTGCCACCTCTTTCTGGTGTCCAGGGTTTGCCTGCCAGCAGCACACCCTCCCGACCGACCTCAGCAAGTCGTCTCCTTCCCTCCTGCCTGACCCGGCAGCAGGAGGAGCTAGAGCCGCTTGCAAACCTGGAGCGAGGTCTTCAGGCCAGCTCAGAGCGTCAGCCACCCGTGGGTTTTGCTAAGTGGGGTTGAGACTCCACAGGGAGTGGTGTGGGGACAGGGAGAGGCAGAAGGCCCGGCCCAGCCCAGGTGTTTGTCACCAGGGGAGGCGGGTGGGCGACACCCCACAGGCTGCTCGAGCGCGGGGCCAAGCCCACGCACCTGCACCTCCACGCTGGCTCAGACCCCAGCTCTGCGGCACTCAGCACGACAGAGCCCCGTGCAAGTGGCTGAACCCTTCTGTGCCTCGACTTCCTCATTTGCACTGCAAGATTTTACCTTTTTCATGGCGCTGTTGTATTTCAGGTGTTACAATATACAACATGGACATGTGGGAACAGCGCTTAGCACAGAATCGGCACTTGCAGTGTTGAGCTCTGCCTGAGCCGATGAGAGCACGAAGGTAAAGAAGCCCCCCTCTTTGTGTTGTGGACACACGGGACACCTCTGTACTGATGGCAGAACCGCCCATGGCCTCTGTGGCTGGAGCGTCCCCATCACACACCCCACTGCAACCGTCCTCCTCCCCCTCCTCCACTACGCAACTCCCTCCTGCCTCCCAGATCCCTTCAGATGAGTCGCTCCCTCCCAAGCCTGCAAGCTTTTTGTAAGACATTGTGCGTTAGTTTTATCATGGTATAATCAAAGTAGACTAACAGCCTAATTACTCAGCTGGCCAGTGGGTCAGGAATAGGAAACGGCCAACCCTTTCCGTGTCCAAGCTGCCGCCGTCAGATCTCTCTGGGAATGCCTTCTGAACGCTCCTGTTCTCTAACCAGCCTGGAGAAGCCAGCGACCGTGATGTGGTGGTGCGTCACTGTGAGCCAGTACCACCTCTAGGTCTAAGGCATCAAGACCTGGCACGTTCCCACTTTTCCAGGAAAGTCCCAGGTGCCCCCTTGTCCCCTGCTGGGGTCCCTGCTTGGAGGAGTCTGTGTGCAGTGGGGCCGCCTGAGAGGGAGACCCCTCACTGATGGGCACCAGCTTCCTCTGAGGCCGCTCCCATGCCTGCCATGCTATCAGGTTATCAGGCCATCTGACTTAACAGCATCCAAGACATTCTGTGTAATTTCAGCCTCAATAACCTACCAGCAACGAGTCACATTCCTGTCCATGTAGGCTAACTGTCCAGGAGACCATCTTCACTGTCTGGGCCACTGGGCGTGGAGCACAGACACCGGTGAACCCAGAAAGCCGCTCACTCTTACCTCTTACTTCCCCTGGGCTGCCCTGGGCTGGCGGCACTGGATGCTAGGTGGAGAAAGGACCCCGCCTGGCTGCATTCCGCTCACTCATGCACAGAGTGAGCTGGCCAGCCTTCCCAGGGGTGCAGGAGGACTTGCCACACTCTACCTGACCTCCGAGAAGGACTACACACACGCTGAAGATCAGAAATCGAGGAAGGGCAGTTGTTCAGCGATACAGGACAAAATACAGCTAGCAGCTTTGGGAAAGAGCGAAACTCATGACCTCAGGCCCTCCTGCTGGGCTCTGACCCAGCTAAGTGTGTCTGGATTCCACCCAGAACTGAGGATGCAGGGCTGGAGTGCCCAAGGTGTCAGGCAGAATCAATTGCAGAGGCACCCTGCAGGGATGAGTTTGGCACCAGGGCTTGAAAAGAGAGGAGGAATCTGTACGAGCAGGAGAGCACCACTGTCCCCGCCCCGCCTGCATGGGGTCTGGGACTTCCCACTGATCATCCAAGCACAGAAAGTCACTCAGGGTCAACCTGTGAAATCAAACACCCAGGTTTGTTGTTTATAATCTTAGCAGATACAGCAGAAATAACCTGAGAGGGAGAGAAACCATCTAAAAACTCATACATGTGTAATACACTGACGGCTCCAGGTGTCCCTCGGAGACAGCAACCGGCACGCGGGAGATTGTGTGGAAAATGAGAACCCAGCGCCGGTCTCACAGGTCATCAACATGCCACGCCTCTCTCAGCACAAAATGCCGTTTGGAGAGGAATCAGAGGAGACGGACCCTGAAGACACAGGCCTTGTTCTCTCATTCTCTCTCCCTGAAGCAATGTTGGGTGAAGGGTGTGCTGTCCCTGGGTTAGGGCTCATGGCTGGGCTGCCTTGGTGCTCTTAGAGCACACAGGTCGGCCCTGCCCAGTGCTGGTGTCCTACAGTGAAATGTGACGACAGGTGCTTTAGGAAGGTGCACCAGCCACTTGAGCTACTGTACGGAGACTGGCAGCCGTCCACCGACACCAGGAAGGGCTGATCACATGCGTACTTGAGTGTGATATTACTCAGCACTGGTTTGGCCTAAGAGGAGTTGACAGCTACAAACCTGAATGTCACGTTGTGTTTATTTAATCCAGTGTAAAATAATCTTATTAATAAGACTCCACTAAGTTAGAGCTTATGGTAACCAGTGAGCCCACATACTAAGTTCTGCAAAGAACATTAGGGTCCTAAACAAGACCCAAACTGTGGAGAAGACACCGCCAGGACAGCTTCATGTACTTGGGCATCTGTGATGTAGGAGGGCTTTACACATGTGTGTGCACACAGAGTAGGAGGGCTTTGCACACTTGTGTCTATGATGTAGGATAGCTTTGCACACTTGTGTGTCTGCGGAGTGGGGTGGCTTCACACGCTTGTGTCTGTGATGAAGGCTGGCTTCTGTTACAGTTAGATATGAAGAGCTCATAAACTGGTGTTGAGAGTTAATGATCTCAGCAGTGGGTAAATCCATCATAATGGATTTATCTGGGTGGTGCCTGGGCTGGCAGGGTGTGGCTGGAAGGTGGACCCCTGGGGGTGTGGCCTTGGGGATTATATATGGCCCCTCCCCTTGCTCTTTCTCTTGTGCCCAGCCTCCATGGTGTGAGAGGGAAGCCTTGCGTTCTCCTTTCTCTGCCTCCCACCTCCGCCATGCTGAGATCCGTGGTCCTTGGCCTCATGTGAACTAAACCTGAAACCATGAGCAAATAAATCTTTCTGCCTCTAAGTTACATGGTCATGTCTTTGGATTATAGCAGTGAGGATGCTGACTAAGACAGAAATCTGTACCAGGAGTGGGGTTGTGGCTACATCTCAGTCTGATCATGTATTTTGTGAATCTTTGAAGTTGTTTTGTGAGAGGAAATTGGAAGGGCCAGAGTGTGGCTAGAAAGGCAGATGGTAGAGATTGTGCTCAGGAAATTTTGGAGGGCAAAGAGGCCTCCATAGGAAAATGGAGTTGAGGCCACATGTATTACACTTTGGCATAGAACTTATCATCAGCATTTTGCCCGTGTCCTGAAACTTTGTGTGAGGAAGAATTTAAAGATGATGGGCTGATGAAACTGGAGAAGGAAATCTTGAAATAGCAAAATATCCAAACTTCATTATGGATACGTACACTGAATTTTGGGAGTGGAAAGAAAAGTGGAGAGACTATAGATTGGCAGTTTGGCCAGAAAGGCATGTGTAAAATGGGCCTAAAGAGATGAAGTTGTGAGATAAAGTAAGATAGGTGAAAGGAAGGAGGGCGTGGTGGCCACGATGGGGGTAGGGACAGCAAAGGCTATGAAGGAGGTTTTCAGATGGAGTTGGGGCCAGCAGTGTTCTGGATGGACGCAGACCCAGCTGAGGCCTGCATGGAGTGGGCCCAGAGGCTGCAATGATTACATAGGGTGTGACTCTCTGTTCTGTTGGTGGTCCATCTCAGCACTCATGTAATGCTGGATTTTCAAGATAAAAGGGCCATGTAGGCATTCTCCTAGATTTCAAAGGAAGGCCTCTGAGGCCAGGCAATGTGTGGCAGGGTTGGAATCCCTGAAATCAGGCCCAAATGGGGCAATTTGTGGAGCTTCGAGGGTGAAGCCAAGGTTGCAAGACCCCCCACCTCCACCCTACATATACACCACCACCACCAAGATATAGAAATTTCAAGAATGTTGAATGACTGCAAGGAAAGCTAGCTGAGAGCCATAGAGTCAGGCTGGAAGAGTCAGCACAGTGCCCATTGCAATCAACCAGCCCACAGGGGTGGGGCTTCGAGGGCCTCTTGGAGATCCTATCTCACCACCATGTGCTCCGGATGCCAGAAATGGAGAAGCAGGATTAAATGCTAGCTATCCCTGCTGGATTTTGATCCTGTTTTGAACCCATTCCTTCTTTCTATGGTCCTATTCTTCCCCTTTGAAATGCAAATATTTACTCTTTGCCATTGTACAGTGGATGCATGGAACTCGCTTTTTATTTTTCTTTCACGGGGCTCATTTTGAGTCTCAGAGGAGACTTTCAATTTTGGGACTTTTGATTTGGGATTTTGGGACTGTTAAGACTTTGGGAATTCTTGAAGATGGACCAAATGTATACTGCATTCTGAGGTGGGCGTGAGCTCTTCAGGGATCAGGAGCAGAATGTTACAGTTAGATATGAATTCTCCCTGAAGAACTCATAAAATGGTGCTAAGAGTTGATGTCATTGAGTCGAGAGGGTTGTCATCTCAGCAGTGGGTAAATCTGTTGTAATGGATTTATCTGGGTGGTTCCCTGGGATGGTAGAGTGGATGGAGAAGGTGGGTCCCTGGGGCTGCAGCCTTGGGGATTATATATGGCTCCCCCTCTCCTTTCTCTCTTTCTTACTTCTGCCCTCCATGATATGCAAGAGAAGACTTGTGTCCTCTCCTTTTCCACTTCCCACTGCTGCTATGTCTTGAGATCCATGACCCCATCCTCACATGGACTGAACCCCCAAATTCCTAAGGAAACTGTGATCAAATAAATCTTCCTTCTTCTAAGTTACATGGTCAGTCTTTTAGATTGTGGCAGTAAGCATGCTGCTGACTAAGACAGCTTTGATGTAGGACAAGCCTCGCACACTTGTGCGTCCATAACGTAGAATGGCTTTGCACACTTGTGCGTCTGTGTGCAAAGCACACAGTAGGAGGGATTTGGAATACTCATGCGTCTGCTGAGTAGGAAGGCTTTACACAATCATGTATCTGTAAAGTAGGATGACCTCAGATTTGTGTGTCCATGGAGTAGGAGGGCTTGACATACCTGTGTGTCCGTGGGGCAGGAAGGCTTTTTGTACACTTGTGTGTCCATAGAGGAGGGCTATGCACACTCATGTGTCCATGGAGTAAGAAGGTTTTTCACACGCTTTGAAATGTACAGAGTAGGAGGGTATTGCACCTTCTGTGTCCCTGGGGGTAGAACTTTGCACACTGTGTATCTATAACATAGAGTAGCTTTGTACAATTCTGGATCCATGGAGTGGGGTGACTTCACACGCTTGTGTGTCCTGGAGTAGGGTAGCTTCATATGCTTGTGTATCTGTGATGTAGGATGGTCTCACACACCCATGTGTCTCTGATGTGTACAGAGGCATCCATGGTACAATGGCAAAGAGTAAATATTTGCACACTCACGTCATGTCCATGGAGTCCAAGGATTTTTCACATGTGTGTGGAAAGTACAGAGCAGGAAGGTGTTGCACCCTTTGTGTCTATGGGCATAGGAGAACTTTGCACACTTGCGTGTCTATGACATGGAATAGCTTTGTACAATTGTGGGTCCATGGAGTAGGGTAGCTTCACACACTTGTGTATCTGTGATGTAGGGTGGCCTCAAACACACGTCTCTGCTGTGGGATGACATTGCACATCTGCGTGTCTGTGATGTGGGGTCTGGTCTCTTCCCTCCACTCTGGAGAGGCTCGCTCATGTGGGTCCCAATGGCGATGGATAATCCTGCTTTTGAACAGCTTCCCCTTAAGGCTGTTCACACCTCGTCCTTTTTGGGCCCTCTGTGGCGTGGGCATCTCCCGAGGGCCTCCATGAGGGGACTGAATGGCGGGAGCCTCTCTTCTCTTCAGCAGAGTGCACTTTCTAGCTGTTGGGGTACAGATCTGGGGCAGTGGTTAGCTGCTGTCTCCAGGGCTGGGGCTGGGCCTCTACAGAGGGTGCTCCTGTTTCAGCTGGAGAAGGAAGGGGGCCTGGGAGGGCTATGTCAGTCCTTCTTTCCAGCGATGGTCCTGAGCTGTGCTTTGGGGCAGGGTACAGCTGATCAGCATTATAGAAAGTGCCACCCTGTGCATGTCTTTGGCCCTCCCGTAGCTGATAGCTTGGGAAGAACACAGAGAGGCAGCCCAAGGAGTCAAAAGGCTCCGACCAGACTCCAGCAGCCGGGGTGGGGATTCTCGGTGTCCTTCTATGGGTGGGCGTGGACCCTGCGTTGGTGAGTGCCCTGTATCTCTGTGGTCCACGAGTCTTTCCGGGGGAGGAGGGTTAGGGACAATGCTGAGCCTGCCCTGGGTGCCCGAGAGGTCTGCCCTTGCCAAGCCGGGCTCCGCCTCACAGACAGAGACCAGTAGCCTCAGGAACTAAGCAGTGAGGGACAGCCTCACCGGCGGCCTCAGAGCTGGTGCCCTGCAGCCATGCCTCACCCGTCACCCTAGACCTCCCTGCAAGGCGTGAAAGTGGCTGACCCTCAAGTGGGCGGGGGCCCAGCTGGCCCGCCGTGGTGCAGACCGACCGGGCCCGGGGGTCGTGGCATTTCAGAGCAAACCCCAACACTCACACCAGCCCTCTCCATGGTTCTGCCCAGAAAACTCTGCAAGTGGAAGGAAAGGAACCCACGGTGGGCACGCTCTCGGGGTCCACAGTGGCTGGCTGAGCAGTAGGTCGGGATATCTTCAGACTTGGTGGAATCGATGGGAGACTTGGTAGAGGTGACCCCCACCTCTGCAGTGGCCAAATCAGCAGATGGAGTCAGTGGGGGGTGGGGGCCGGGGAGCCCATTCCTACGCCATAGGCCACAGTGGGGGTGGCTCTGGCAATGCACATTCCTGTTTTCTTGTTTATAAATGCTGTATAATAGTGACTTCGTACTGCCGCATGAATTAAATAAGATTATATATGTGTGTATGTACTCTCGGCACAGTGCCAGGAACTGTTGATTAAATATTTAAAAAGTGGTAATAGCAAACATCTTGCCAAACGGGCGCCTGGCATGCGGAGAATAAGAGGCTCATTAAGTTAAACTGAACAAGCGCTTCACGGTAACCCTGTGCGACCTCGCACGCATTTCTCCATGGGTCTGCACTTGCGCAGTGAGTGGTCAGGACCTGGACGGGCCGGCCACCGGGGAAGGTGGATGGCCCTCCCCACGGCTCCGGGACTTTTCACTGTGGCCTCACGGCTTGCGCCAGCCTCGTAAGGCAGCGACGCACACTGAAGCTGAGTATGCTGAGAGCATCAAGCAGGGCGGTAGACCCCAGTGGGGCTCCACTGGGGCTGGAGCGCAGGTCTCGCCAGGACCAGAGCAGCCAGGGTGTGCGCGGGTATTGTCAACAAACACTCTTGTCTCTGTGCAATGCTGACATCAGCCCGAGCATGAAGGTGAACCTGTGCGGGGGTGCTGGCACAGTGGTCAGGACCCTGCCTTCTGCAGGTGGGCCGAGGGAACCTGGGCTGGCAGAGCCGGCTTCAGTCCAGAGAGTGGCTGGTTTAGAGACGGAGGCTGGAGGCCTGGGCTGGAAGTGAGGAGTCAGAAGGACACGCTCGTCCCAGGCGAGCAGAGTCAGGCGGAGGTGGCCTGGCTCCCGGCTGCACCTGCGCCTTCCTCCTGCTCAGCCTTGGTTTGCACGGAGTTAACAATCGCCTCCACTGAACCCACCAGGCGAGTCTGGCACCAGGGTGAGAGTAGGAGCGGCTCCTGGGGGAGGCTCCTGGGGGAGGCCCACCCCAAATGCAAAGCCAGGCCGCTGTGCTTCTGCACAAGTGCTGGCCACAGGGAGCTCTTGACCTGGTGGCTCACAGGCCGGGGACGAGGCCCGCTGAGTGCTCTCCTCACAAAGACAGGCTGGGGGCAGCACCGTCACTATTACCCAGACGGGCACCAGGGCCAGGCGCCGTCCAAGCTCTGGGCTCTGGCTTTTATTTTCGCTGACTCCTCTTACCGATCCAATGCCAGTTCAGAATTATTTACATTAACATGCTTTTGAAGGACCACTTATCTGCCTGAGCTGTGATGTTTAGCAGCCAGGGATTCATGGTGCTCTGGGGGGAGCTGCAGGGAGGTGTGTGCTGGGACTTTCTGTTCACTGGACGCCTGTGCTGCCCAGGTGTGCTGAGGAGGCGGCTCTGCTCCAAGCTGCTCAGCTGTGGAGCCGGGAGGAGCCCAGGGTGGCTCTGTGGGGCTGCTGGGTGGGGTGGGGTGCGGCTCTGAAGTCCTAGAGAGAGCTCCTCTCCCGGGAGACATGTGAGCAGGATGAGCCCTGTGGAAGTGACACCAGAGGAGATGGTCACGCTTGGACACGTGTGCACACACCCTCCCTCTGCTTGGGGTTCCCTCGTGCTCACCCCTTGGGGTGCCCGGCAGGGGCCAACCAGCAGCCCAGCTCACGGGGTGACATGCACCCCCACGGCGCCAGCAGCTGCAGGGTGTGGAGCTGACAGGTGGCTGCCAACACTTCCACAGATCCTCTGCAGACACGGAAACTGGGAGGAGCCGGGGACGGTGCTCGAGGGACTCACCCTCCTCTACAGATGCTTGGGCATGATCGACCCCAGCGGGCCCAGGACAGTGTCTCCTGAGGAGGGTGGGACAGCAGGGCGGAGGTGGCTCCACCTGCCATGGCCGGCATCCCCAGGCCCTGCTTGGTGGGCACCGGACAGGACGGCTCTGGCCTCTTTCAGGATAACGTCTGAAGATGTCTTATAGGGTGATGACAGCACACAGGGTCAGGGGCCAGCAGGAGGGCCAGCCAGCCCTCTCAGCCACCAGTGGCCAGCACTGGACAAGGGGGAGCCAAGGAGAGTCTTCCAGCAACCCCGGAGCAGCTCTCTTCCTGTTTAGCGTCCTCTTTTTTTGGAGCAGATGCAGCCCAGAGGAGCCAGAGGGCACGGCCGCAGCAGGAAGAGCCGGAAGTGCCTCTGGCCAGGACCACGAGGACCATCACTCCCTGTTTCTACTGAGCACAAGTTACCTTCACGCCGTTGTGAAGTGGAAACCATCTCCACATGGCCATTAGAATCCACAAAAAGATGGGGAGGGCATTATCCAGTCCTGTCCTGCGGGTTGAAGCTACTGCGAAATGATGACTTATACATACCAGTAGTTAAAGTTAGAAAACTATCATTTGTAGGAGGCATGATTGTGTCTCCAGGGCCCTGACATGTACATCATAGCACTGTGAAGAATTCAACAAGATGCGTGTGTGGGGGGGGCAAAGCCACGTTCCCCGTTAGTCAGTTCCACTCAGGAAGAACGTGCTACAGGGAACGGACCCCGCCCCATGGCAAGGATGGTGACGCTGAGGATACGCCAAACTTCGCTGAAGAAAAGGGGACGCTTTCCTGAAATAAGCAGAGAGGCCAGCTACACTTTGGGATGGAAAGACTTTCCATTGTGAAGTCAGTCCACGGTATGTAGATAATTTTTAATTTGTTTCTAATGAGAATCCTGATAAGACGGTGTGAGTATACATGTAGTGACGTGTGTGTGTGCGTGCGTGTGTGTGTGTGTGTGTGTGTGTGTGTGTGTACAGGGGGTGAGTACCTAGTTAGGTTGGCTCTGAAAACCATTTGGACTTGAGTCCTGGAAGAACAGACGCTGAGGAATGGTCATCTTGGGCACATGGAAGGAGGAGCAGCACTCAGAATCTGGATCGTGCTCCTCGCCTGGGGGCAGTATCGTGCGGGCATAAGGCAGACATTCAGCCCGTGGAATGACATAGTCCAGAAACAGACCCAACTCCACCTGGGGACTTAGCGTGTGATAAAGGTGGCATTTCAAACCGATGGGCGAAGAATAAATGGTTCAGTAAGTATGATCGGGGGATGAGATGTCCTTTCATACGGAAGATTGGTGAAAGTTTAGAAGTTCCATAATGCTTTTTCATATACTGCTGTTGCACGTATAAATTGGTGAAGCCCTTTCAGAGGGTAATTTGGCAATAAAAATGCACATACTCTATGAGAAGAGAAAAAAAATCCCATTTCTTGTAATCTAATTTACAGAAATTATAGCATAAATACATATATTTGTATAAGAAATATAACCGCGGCACTGTTTGCAATAGCAAATAAGCAGCAGAAAACAAGCTGCCACTGAGGGTATCTAAACATTTTTGTGGGACAAAAAGAATGAGAATCTTGCTGTGGCCCACGAGGAAGGTGCATCCCCTTGTCCTCACCGAGGACAACGGGCAACAGCCAAACAGAAGGAAATCCAACGGGAGAGACCCGGGCTCTGTCGTGCGCTCCTGTGGGGCTGCAGCCGGGCTGCCTGAGACCTTCTCACTCCATACGATTTCCACAGAGTGACTGTGGCGGTCAGGGGCTGCATGGACTTTTCTCTGTGCTTTTCTCCATCTTCCCATCTGTCCAGCTGGGCTGTGAGGAAGAGTCGGGGGATGGTGGACAGACCCTGTGAGGGTCACTGTCTCAGCCTGAGCACGGGGCACACAAGCCCGGGGCTGCCTCGGGAACGAGGTTCCGAGGGCCCAGGCCTCCGCCTGTCCCTCCTCTGGCCCTGAACTCAGGTGACAGGATGAGCAGCTGACGCTGGGGCCTGCCTCATTTGCCCGGTCAGCATCCCCCTGCCCTGGGGCCGCTCCCAGTCCTTACATAACATTGGAGATGTGGGGACAAGAGTCTGAGAGGGTCCTGGAACCGCAACGACTCTTGCCCGGAGTCTCACGCTTGCCTGGTGGTGGAGGCCGTTCACAAGGCCCTGAAGACGTCCGTGGCCAGCGCCTGCCTGCAGCCAAGGAGTGGTCTCTGTGGGGGCGACTGTCACGAGGGCAGAGGCATCCACATAGATACCCTGCCACTAGAGTGGCCTGAGATGAAGCAGGCCTGTCGTTGAAGAGGCTTCCTAACGCTCTGCAGGCTTATTGAAGTTGGGCATCGAGTGACCTTGCTGAGCCTGCCCTCCAGGTCCACACGCAGTGCTGAGTGTCTCGTTACAGACAAGCAGGGTGGCGCCCCACTTGTCTCCCCCAAGGCCTGAGCACAGGGCAGAGCTGAGCATGGGAGACTGGGGCTGGGGCTGGGGCGGGCTGAGGTGGGGTGGGCTGCAGGTGTGTGCCGGGGTCTGGTGAGCAGTCACCTGGCAGCAGCCAATCCTACTCGCTTCCCAGAGCCTCACCCACACAGATCACAGGCCAAGGGTACCTCTCCTGCATCCTCAGTGCAAATTACCTCCACGCCATTGTAAAGTGGGGACATGGTCTCTACGTGAACATTAGAATCTGCAAAGGATGGGGAAGCTCATGTCAGTCCTGTCCTAAAGGTGCAGGCCGCTATAATACGATGATTTACTGGGTATTTCAAGTAGGTAAATATTATCTGTAGAAGACGAGACTGCATCTCCCCGGGCTCAGGTCGGAGCTGGCCTCTGCTCCAGGGTCCCCAGGCCCAGCACCACCTGCCCCCTGGGCTCTCGGTGGAGGGGGCAGGGCTGGAGGGGGTGTCCAGCCCTTGCTTACACAGTGACCACCAGAGGTTGTGTCCGGGCCCCTCTCCAGCCTGGACCTTGGGACTCTCTGGGACTCCCTGAATGGTTCTTAAACATGTTTCTCTGCCAGGTATGTAGCACGGTGAGATCTTTGTGGGGGGCTCTGCTCCTATAGCCCCCCATCCCACAGACAGGGTGAGGGGCCTGGTGCTTGGCTGGGGGTTGAGGTTTGGGCTCTTCTTATTCGTGAGCTTCACATTTTAAAGCATAGCTGGTAATGTAATACGAGCAATCGATGGACACTCCGTTTTAACTTCAAAGCGTGACTGGGCAGATCGATCTCTCTGTCACACGCTCGCGGCCACTGATGCAGGGTCTAAATCCCATCTCTTTTCCTAAAGTGGAGGCTAGGGACCTCAGTTTGGGATTAATCAGCAGTGATGAACTGAAATAAATGAGATGAATTTTCTATGTACTGTGTAGAGCTCTTTCTCCCCATGTTAATGGGGCCCTCGCTAGTTGCTTCTGGAGGAGGGTGGAGCCCCCCCACCCCTGTGTCCTTTCAGGTAGGGGTGAGGGCTGGGTCTCCTTGCAAGGTGTGGAATGTGTGTGTGTATGTGTATTTGTGTGTGTGTCTGCTAGGTGCCTTGGTGTGTGTGTGTTTGGGGGGGGTATTGTCACTAGCAGCTGCTGTTCAGAGAGGGCTCTAGACCTGCACCAAGATGGCTCCGGCCACCAGTTGCAGGCCTTTGAGTATAATTTGCACAGCAAAACAGTTTAATCAAAAGGATGCTACAGAGGAAGACAAATGGCAGGTCTTGTCAGGATGCATCGCTGTGTCCCTATGGGGCTCACACACGCTCACACCCACACCAAAGGTGGAGGTGGCGATCCTGCGTCTAGCTTCGGGTGCCTCCTGGCCGCCATCTGTGAGCCCTGCAGGTGCTTGTGCACCTAAGGTGTACTTTGGCCTAGAATCGCTCAAGTCAGAAGCAGAATCACAGAAATTGGGGGCATGAAAGGCTCTGAGGGGTGTCCTGGTCCTGCGCCTCCATGTTGGGGTTTCTGTGCCTCCCCTGGGGTGTGGGGGACCCCGATTCCACCTGTGAAGCTCCTGAGCTCTTCTCCAGCCGGAAGGAGCCACGTGTTCTGCCGCACTTGGGAGCTCGCATGGACCCCTGGCGTCTGTGCTGGGCTCTGACACCGCAGGCTTGGCCGCAGGTGGTGTCTGCAGCTGGTGTGGGCTGTCTGCAGGGGCCCCCACGGTTCTCCCGGCCTTTTCTCCTAGTCAGTGCCCGTGTGCAATGCAGGCTGCCTCTAGCGTATGCCGGCCTCGCTTCCGCCTGGAGAGGGGCCACAGGCCCTGTGTCCTGGCTCCACGCTCTGCCCTCCCATGCTCTGACCCGGCTCCGTGGCCCAGCACCTCACCCCGGCCTGTAATCCTCCTGGGTCGCTCATGTAAGCTTACTCGTTGTTTATTCGATGGCTTCTACGCATCCTGGCCCATGCTGGGCGCTATACTCCACAGCAGGGAGATGAGCAGAACATGGGCCCGGCACGTGTGTGCCCGGCTAGACCTTCCCAGGCCACCGCCGACCCGAGGCCTGGCTCCACTCTCCAGCATCAGTCCTGTCTGTTCAGTGTTAGCAAGTTTCTTGATCTCTCGGGCCTCCTCGGTAAAATGGGGCTGGAGATTTTGACTTTACAGAACTAGTTAAAGACCTGGGTGCCCCGGGCATGTGCCTCTGTCCCCTCTCTTTGCAGGGTGCCCAGGCTGACCTGCCTCTTTGGGCTCCGTGCCCTGACCCCCCGCCTGGAGCCAGGTCAAATGTCAAGACTCCCATGTGCTAAGACTGCTCAGCACCCTACAAGCCCTTTGCTTCTGGCCCCAAGTGCTCTGTGTCCAGAGACAGGCACCAGGGAAGGAGGTCAGGGCTGGGAGCTGGCAGCTGTGGGCTTCAGGGCAGCTCGCCTGCTCTGGACACAGAGGGAAGGGGCCCCTCTAGTCCACTAGGTCCTGACCAAACACCCTCCCACCTGCTCACCCCGCTGGCCTTCTCCCTTCACCCCACCCAGCGCTCAGTACCCAGCCCCGGGCTCAGACAGCACAGCAACTGATTATGCAGCCAGCCGGGCGGTGGGTCTGTCCTGAAAAGCCCATTGTGTCCTGCCCTATTCTTTGAAGCTTCGCTGCTCTGGGATCAGTATGAAAATAGACTCTCCCTCTCTAAGAGGGAAAGCGCAACACACAATAGGTCTGCGCCCCCGCCCCCCGCCCCTCGACTTTGTTCAAAACCTAGGCTTTTCACCTCCTCCCGCCCAGGAGAGCCAGAAGCGGGAAAACTCGGCATCTTATACGTTTTTGTTTTTTCAATCACGTTATTTACTACAAAGCAGCTCAAGGATCCAGACATGTAAGAAAGGCAATGTGCTGCAAGACCACCTTGCTGCGGGTGGCGGTGCCTTTCTCTCCCCGGTGCTCCCCCTGCACGCCAAAACCTCTGTGAAATATCGCAAGCACAATTTAAGTCACAAAATATCTGCCCCCGTGCAATGTCACGCTGAGGCAGGGGGTGGGGGTGTCATGGCGGTGCATGGAGAGGGGCCAGCAGGGTCCCCTCAGCTAGACGTCTGCGGGATTGTGAAGGAACCGGGCTTCCTCTAGGACACAAGCCTGGCACTCCTACCAGGCAGCCCTCACCTGCGCGCCTAGAGTCGGGGGCGCTCTGCCCTGTCTTCTGCTAACCCTCTGCAGGTAACTGCAAATGCAGCCCAGCCTGGAGCATAGAACCAACTGTCACTCTGCACTTCCCAGAGGTCCCGAGTGCAAAGGGGCCGTGGAATTCTACATGCTGCACTCACTTATAGCCCCCCGGGAGGGAGCCCTCACCACTTCCTGGGCCTGCTCTGAGGTTCACCCCAAATGGCATGCTGAGGTCTACTCGGTGACCCAGGAAACTTGGCTCTGCACGGCTCTCCAGCTACTGTTGATGACAAAATAATTCCCCTCCGAGGATGTGGACTCCGTCCGTCCGCAGAGTTTTCAGAGGAACTCGCTCGTGGCAGGTGCTGGCAGCCACCCTACGAGGACTCCTGACCGGGCCCCAAGGACCACATGGCACCTGCTGGGAGGGGCGAGTGTGGCTCGTGGAGCAGGGCCCCACCTCGGCTGCTCTGGGAATTTCTGGTCGGGGACAGGTCGGGTACACACTCTAGTGTGCCCGGTGCCCTGGAGCTCCGGAACCTCAGGGGGCGACTGCACAGTCAATGGGGGTACGTGTCAGGATGACTGTGCATCTCATGGGCACTGGGGGTTCCAGGAGAGGAACCAGGGTGCTATGATCTCAGTCCGCCAATAAGCCTGAGGTTCCTTGTTGCACCAGCTGGAGAAGTGCCAGGCAGAGGAGCCGGTCACCTGCCTGCTGGCTTCTCCTTATCTTCAGGTGTGTGTGTGTGTGGGGGGCAGACCTTCACCCCGGGGCTGCAGTGATTCTGTCTCTGCTGGCTTTCTGCCCTGAGACCCCTCAGGAGACAGGAGCTCACCCTTCCTGAGGCCCCTGCCCACCCACTTCTCTGACTTGACTGCCTGCAGCCCTGGGGGCTGGGTCCCCAAGCAAGTCACAGGAGGCGGCGGGACAGAGGGCGTGTGCTCACTGTGGGCGGGGGAGCGGCAGAGGCTCACTCTGCTCACTCAGAAGCTTCATGGGGACCAGGTTTCCTGTGAGCCCTGGGCGAGCACAGGCGGATTCCAGGGACACAGACAGTGCCTGCCACTTGCGCAGAATTCTGACTGGGGGATTTCTCCAGGGGGCACCGCAGCTTTCTTCAAAGCGGTTGAGCCTCCTTCTGCATGGGACCCCACGGACTCTCCCGGGGTCAGGATTCGCCAGTGCCACCACCTTCAGCCCAGGGCTTCCCTACTTGTGGGGACACTATTTCCAGGCACACATTAACTTGAGAATGGTCACGGTTTCTCCTTAGGACAAAGAGCAGCTGCCCCACCCTCTGGCCTCTTCGTCCATCCAGGGCTCCCAGGGGTCCTGCTGGGGTCAGGAGGCTGCCATGGTCCTGGCCGACCCTGCCCTGCTCAACACACACACCAGACAGACCAGGGGCCCGGCTCCCCGCTGAGCCCAGGTGCCAACCTGCTGCACCTCCACAAACACCTGGTCCCTTAAGATCAGTGTCAGATCCCAGGAGACGACGGTCCGCAGGTCACCTGGCGGGGCGGGGGGCTTGGTCTACACAGCATGGCCTGGGTAGTGACCAAGGTGAGGGATTAGGGAACCCCTGATGACAAGGGTCATGAAGCCGTCAAGGAGACAGTGACCCACATCACCTGGGGAGGGACATGTGGCTTCCAGCAATGTCCAGGCCACCAATGCCGGTACTCATAGCCCTGCGTCAGGCGGGGTGCTGGCGGTAGTCACAGAGGGAAAGACGGGGTGACTGAGGCCACACAGGGGGACTGACAGCTTGCTGAGGAAGTGTCCCCATAGCTGCTAGCAACCCTGCACCAGCCATGGCCTCCCATCCGTGTCCACCCTGGGAAGACCCGGGTTTTCCTAGGGGAGGGGTCCCCTGGGGCATGACAAATGCAACCCACGCAAAGCCCTGGGGACCTGGGGCTGTTGCCATGGAAACCCACCCAGGCTGAGGCCAACCTGGCCTGGAGGAGCATCCTTCCTCCTTGCCTGGCTGGGGAGGAATGGCGGCACAGGAAACAGCAACTAAACACACATTCTAGGACGCAGGATGAAGCTTTCAGATAAATCAGGGAAACGCCAAGTTCCGTCACTCTTCCCTCTCAATTACACCAATGCCCTCCTCTGAGAGGCGGCAAGCTCAGCTCTAGGCGGGGACGCCGCAGCCCGGCTTCCTGCCCTCGCAGGTGTGACCAGAGTCCATGGTCCTCTTTCCCAGCGAGCCTCACTAACTGCAGCTGCTGTATGCGCCACGCAAATTACCATTCGACTCACTAATGGCACACACGTTTTACTAGGTAATGACATCACTTTAGGGCATTTTGGGCCCAAGTAGAGTGTTAGCCAAGGCATATTTAATGGCCAATTACGAACGGGGCTTCTGCAGGGAACGCGCTGAGTCAGCCAAGAGCTGCCTAACGAGACTCAGGACGCGGATGTCACTGTCCTTGTTCCTGGGACGGCAGGGGGCAGGGAAAGATGGAACCTTGTTCTCAGAAGCTAAGAATCCTGTCGGATAGCTTGAACAGTCTTCCATGATGAAGCAGTCTGCAATGTGTTCTGACGGGTGGTCCAGACAGTACCAGGGCAGCATTGGGACACGGGTGCTCCGGCACCAACCTGGCCGGGGAAGACTGTGGCGGGCACAGTGCCCGAGTCCCAGCTTCCCACATTGGCATGGCTATGTCATCCAGGACCTGCGAAGTGAAGATAAAAACAAAACCCAAGGCGTTCTGTCCTCAGGTCTCTGTAATACACAGGATCAGTGAAACCTCTGATATGAAATTAAAGGTGTGCCATTGACGCAGCAAACGTGCAAAACACCAGATCCACCCCCAAGAGTGTCTCCTCAGGGCCTCGTGTTCCTCACTGAGCAGAAGAGGCTGGGTCTTCTGGCTGGGCGGTCTGATGACCCCACCATACGTGGAGCTGTTCGCCCGGCCTCTGGCTGGCTGGATCGGTGCTCCTAAGTCTGCGGCAGCGGCTGTGGGCTCCACGATCCTGCTGGTGCTCTGTCCTGAGCTTGGCGACATCACTTTCTATCATATTTTTATGATGTCCTAGGGCGGGTGATCTTGTGACTCCGGTTGCAAAATGGCACCAGGCTGGGCAGATTTTAACCCCTTTAATGCCCATGACAAGCCAGGCTGGTGAAGGTTGCCATTCCATTTTGCCCAGAAGAAAGCCAAGGTCAGAAAGGAGGTGAGCTGGCATCTGATTGCAACCTGATAGCTGTTCCATGGAAAGCCAGGACTTGACCTGGGCTGCGGCTCTCCAAGTCCCAGCTCTGCCGCTGCAGATACGGCCACTCCCAGTTGAACAGGCTGTGGCCACGGACTGCTGTGGCCATGGACCGCCGTGGCTGACCCCCTCCCCTGCCGTGTCCTGGAGCGTGGCTGATGCTGGCGGAGCTATTGAGGACTCAGGGCTTACAGGCCTGCCTTCCTGCCTCCTGCCGCAGCCACAAGAGTGCCACACTGTGACTGTAGGAGGAGACGAGGTCTCTGCCCTCGAGGACCACAGTGGGAGCCACAGGCAGTGGCTGGGGTGTGTAATGAGCATGGCCGCTACGGTGGGCGGGTGGGAGGGAGCCCTGTGATCAGTGGGTGCAAGTCCTGGGTGACTTGCCAGGACAATTACATTGCATCAGAGTCTCGTTACACTTCATCAGTACAATGGGTCTGGGCTGTGGGGAGGGAGGGAGGCCCTGCAGGGCTAGCCTGGGCATCAGGCCGCCGAAGACAGGAGCACGGAGCCCCCAGGTGGGCGGCTGGGTGCCCCTTTGCACTCTACATCTGCAGAGTCCAGAAGAGGAGCCAGCCCTGGCACGGTGAGGCGGCCCAGAGCACGGTCACCCTCCCACACAGACTCGAGGTCTCTGTGTTGGACGTGCCAGCTCTCTGGGAGGGGACAGGGAGGGACAGTGAGGCTCACTAAGGCTAACGGGGTTGGGACGACCAGGCTGCGGCCCTCCAGCCCCAGTCGGGTGCAGGGGGCCCCAAAGGTGAGCCTGCTGTGTGCTCAGGTGGCATGGGGGTGGAGTTAGGAGACAAGGCCTGCGGATGGGACAGGGTCTGACAGTCCCCTGGGAGCCGGGAGCCAGCCCCAGGTCAGGCCTGGACATCACGCGTTCCTGTGTACCCAGGCTTGGTCCCCGGCTGACCTGGATTTCACCTCCTGTCAGATACTGGAATTGAAATACCTTACCCGAGTCCTCCACTAGGCTCAAAATCTGTGCACCCAACTGCTCGCTCAATAGCTGCACCCAGACACCTCCAAGCTCAGTCTCCAAGCTCAGGCCTGGTCCTCTCAACCCACGGCTCCACCAGGCTTTGCTCGGCTGCTCAAGACGAGAGCTGGGTCCCTCTTGCTCCTCCAGCCCTGCGCCCCAATACATTCAGGCAGCAAGCCTGCTGTCTGCCTACCCACGCGCCTGGGCCTTGGGCCTCTGCTCCCACATGCGAGACAGTGTCCTCCGTCCAGGGCCTCGGGCCCCCACGTGCCATGGACCTGGGTGAGTTTGCCACATGGTCATCTAGGCAGAGCAGCTCTCCTGGCACAGCCCGCCCAGGCCAGCACCACAGCCCTCCCCTGTCCGACACCGCTGAGCCTGCGGGTCTGGACCCTGCTGCCAGGGTCGGCCACGCGGGCCCCTGAGCCTCTTTCCCGTGTCCTTTCCGCCCGGCCGCCTCTCACTGTCGCAGCCTGCCTGTCTCACCCCAGCGGTCCTCTCCTCGCTCCAGCCCGCTGTCCTCTCCCGCTGCCGCGTCTTTCAGGTCACTCGGTGCCTCAGTCACCTGCCTGCTGATCCCAGGCCCTTCCCCGGAGGCATGCGCTCCATGACACCTGCCTCCTGTCCCTTCTGCTCCCCACTTGGCTCCCGGCAGCTGGAGGGGCGACTGGCGTATCCCAGCAACTCAAGAACTCTCTGCACCCCTGGGGGACAGGCGCCTCTGCCTTTCAGGCCCTGGCACACTCCTATGACAGCATCCCGGGTAGACACACCATGGAAATAGCTACTACTTGCACCCTGTTCGTTTAAAGTTTACTTTACTAGAAGGAAAGAGGTTTTATTAAAAACGAAACAAAACCACTTTTAAGTTGGCACACAGCTTGCCCTTCACATTGTGTTTACGGGATGTCATAACATGTCTTGACCATCTGATCTATCAGGAGATACAGGCTAGTGTTACCCCACACCAGAATCTGAAGTTTGACCAGCAGCACCACCGACGCAGGCCTTCCCTCTCGCTGGGCCTCTCAGCGTCCTGTTCGGAGCGGCTCCACGGATTCTGCACCTGTCACCTCCCTGCGGACGCTGCCGCCTGGTCTGGAAGGAGCTCTGGTGTCTACGCATCAGGCACCTTCATTGCAGGAGCCATCAGAGAGTCCTCTGCTAACCCACTTGAGGGAGATGTTATCCTCCCCGCCAGAGCAGCCGCACAGATTGCTTAAATGCTGAACTCCCCATGAAAACGGAGGACAAACCTCTATTTCTGCCCCACTGGCTTGAGAAATCTGTGGGTGATAGGGTGTCATGGAAAACACATATTTTTTAGCCTGCGTGAAAGCAAACATCGTCTTGGAAGAGGGGAAGAGCAAATGTTTTAAAGGAATAAAAACAATTATTTACGCTAGGGGAAAATTTGACAGACATGGCATGATTTATTGCCAAATAATATTAAAGGGAATTCACAGCAGCGGCTGCAGATGCCTTTGCTAAAAGGGGACTCAGCATTATCTGGAATGCAGAGAAAACCACCCGGGGGCCGCCAGGAACGACCACGGGAGTTTCCTGTGTGTCCTCTTCTATGACAACATGGTTTTCAGAAGCTTGTATTTTGTTGTTGTTATTTATTTATTTGCACCTGAAATCAACATGCATTCGCTTTATTATAGCTTTGGAGACCAAAAGAACAGGGTGGGTTTCTCTGGGCTGAGGCCGAGGTGTCGGCAGGGTCGTGCACGATTGCAGGCCCTCTCGGGGACCGTTTCCTCTTCCCTTCCAGCGGGGCAGCGGCTCTGCCTGCAGCTACGCCTCCACCTGCAGCCGGCATGGCGTCTCCCTGGCTCTGCTCCTCCATGAGGTCTTCTCTGTTGGCGAGAACACAGCCCGAGATCTCCTCTCTTAAAGTTCTGAGTGCAGAGTACCGTACTGTGTACTGTTCACCATAGCACAGAGGTACAGCAGATCGCTGTGCAGTGTTCAAGGAAAATTCTCAGGAACTGGGCTGTTGATACTTCAACTCATTCGCCCTGCAGAGCTGAAGCTCTGAGCCTGGTAAGCAACATCTCCCCGCACTGCCCCCCACTCCTGGCAACCACACCCCACTCTCTGCTTCTAAGAATGCCACTGCTCTAGATGCCACATGCAAGCCAGGTCACCCGGAACCTGTCTTTCCATGCCTCGCTTATTTCACTTAACGTAGCGTCCTCCAGTTCATCCATGTTGTTTCAAATGACAGGACTCCACTCTTTTTTAAGGTTGAGTGGTACTCCGTTGTGTACATAGACCTGATTTTCTTTGTCCATTTACCCACTGATGGACACTTTGGTTGTTTCTGTCTCTTGGCTACTGTGAACATGGGAGTGCAGATGTCTTTTGGACACACTGGTTTATCTCCTTCAGATAGATACTCAGAAGTGGGATTGCTGGATCATGTGGTAGTTCTATTTTTAATTTTTTTGAGGAGCCTCTATAGTGTTTTCCATAATGGCGACACTAATTCACATTTCCACCAGCAGTGTGCAAGGGTTCCCTCTCTCCACACCCTCACCAACACGTGTTACCTCTGGCGTCCTTGATATGGGACATCCTAACGGGCATGGGATGGCCTTGAACTGCTTTTGCCTGGTCATTGGTGATACTGAACACCTTTTAATGTATCTGTCGGCCATCTGTACATCTTCGCTGGGAAAATGTCCATTGGAGTCCGTTGTCCTTTTTCTTCATCGGGTCATTTGAGTGTGTTTGCTGTTGAATTGCATTTTGAATCTGAGCCCCTTGCCAGGTGTGTGGCTTGCAAGCGTTCCCTGCCTTTTGTGGTGGGCTGCCCTTGGACTCGCTGATGGCTTCCTCGGTCGTGCAGAGTACCTTCAGGTGATGTGGCCCTACTTGATTACTTCTGCTTTCAGTGTCAGGAAACCTTTGCCTAGACTACTGTCAGGAAGGTTTCCCCCATTTTCAGTCCTTTTATGGTTTCAGGTCTTCCATCCATCCTGAGTGGGCTCAGTGTAAAGTGGGGTGCAGACCCACTCTTTGGTGTTGGGTACCAGTTTCCCAGCAGCAGCAGTATCGAAGGCGCCGGCCTTCCCACGAGGATTCTGAGCCCTCTTTATCTAGGATCAGTTGTCTGTATATGTGTGGGTTCTTTCGGGACTTTCTACTCTGTTCCATTTGTCTATTTATCTGTTTATATGCTGACACTATGCTGTCTTAACAATGGTGCACTGTATTATTTATCTTAAATAAAAAAAGTATTCCACAATTTTAAAATTGGAGTTCTGGGAAGTTTTTCGTGTTAGCAAAACATGTCAGTTTTTTATTCTGTGCAATTTCTTCACTGCAGACTAATGTTTTCCTTAGTCAGTGAGACAATACACATTTTCTAAGAGTCCTTTGAGGGACACGAGTGAGAGTATTTAGTACAAACACGTGAACTGAGGCGTGAGCTGGAACTGAGGCGCTCATCGCGGAAGGTTTAGCAGCTCAGGAAATGGGCTGCGGCGTTGGGTTCCCTCGTGGCACGCACAGCGCCTCATCCTGCGGGAGGTATTCTGTGACGCCATGCTCACTAGGTGACATGCTCTCGTAGCTCCTAGCTCTCGATAGCATGTGACTCTTAGTACCAGAAATGGCCGACTTCCTAATTCACGAAACAATTTGATGAGGCCGGGGGTGCGTTTTCAAAGTCTGTGCCCTGCCTTGCTTCTTTTTTTCCTGCCCCTGGCTCCTTTCCACCCACTTCCTCACTCATCGGATGTGGGTCGGGCGCTCAGGACACGTCCAGTAAAGTCCCCAGTCCCCAGCGCTGGATGGCAGCGTTGACCAGAGGCATCTCTGTGCCCAGGCCACCGTGCAGTTGCTCTGTGACTCCCAGAGAGAATGTCTAAGTCCCCAACTAAACAGCTGTTGACGAGGCCACGAGACGCGTGTGTGAGCACCCACATGTGCACCTGTGTGGAGATCACCGGGGCATACATCCGTGTTCTCCTCCAACCTTGCCACCCGTATTGGGTACTGAGCCGTAGGTGACACAGACACCCACTCCCATCGTCAGAAGGCAATGGCCTCTGACTCCTGACCGTGAGGATGTCCTCCCTCTCCCTGTCCCACAGTCCCACCTCCACCCCAGGCCACCGAGTCCCCGAGGACTTAGTGTTCCCTCTGCTGGCTGCAGCCTGGCCGGTGTTGTCCGGGATTGGCGCCCTGGGTCGGTCTGGCTTCTGCAGGCCTGGAGTGCTCGGAGCGCTGGCTTCCCAGGCCCCTTCCTCTCTTGGGAATAACCAAAGAATCTCAGGGTACCGATACCAGTGCTCACTCCCAGGTACGAATTCTACTAGACTCAGAAATCGGAAGCTCAGTAAGAATTAATGGCACCTGTCTTTCCTTCTCTAATAGAGGGGATCAGTTCCCTTCCCCCATGGTCCTTCTCACGCTTTGCATTCTGAAGATCTTTTTAGCTCTTGTTTTTTCTTTAAGAGGTGAAGAAAAGAATAAACATATCGGCAAATGAAGATTTAAAGGAAGGAAGAGGATGTCAGCTCATGCAGAGGGGGAGGCGGCTTGCTCTCCAGCATCCTTGTTAAAAGTTCAAAGCACATTTTTCTTATAAATTAGGCAGGAGTAAAATTCAGGGAGACAAGAAAGGAAGAAATAAGGCTTTAAAACATGTGAAGAATTTAAATGAGCGACAGAGAGGAATATCAGATGCACAGGGCATGCATCTGACATAAACCCCGGGGCCTTTAAAGTGCACTAAACTTGCTCCGGCGGCCTGGCCTGCCAGTTACGAGGGGGCAGGTGGGGCTTGCTTCATACTTAAGAGAATCTCAATTAATTAGCTCGAGAATGTAAGTTCAATAGAAAGTCCATCCCTGGCCAGGCAGAACAGAAGTGGTTCAACCAGGTGGGGGACAGCAGCTAGAGGCCAGGTGACTGTGTTGAGCCGGGCCTCGTGGCAGAGCGGGGTGACACTGGCATGGCGGGCCTGTCCTAGTCTACTGGCCACAAGGACACCTCAGGTTCTGGAGCAAAGGGGCCGATGGGCTAGGACGAGGCTGCAGGTACACTGGGGGCCAGGACAGTTCACCTCAGCCACCGAGGCTGCGGGTGCACAGGGAAGACCCTGGGGACACCCTTCTGCTGTCACGTGAGGAGGAGCAGAAGGATGGGCACGTGGTGGGCAGCAGGGCCTCAGGGTCAGGAGCGTAGGCACATGTATGACATATGTATGTGCACGCATATGTGTAGGTATGCATGCACTTACCAATGTGTGTTTAGTGTGCGCACACATGTATAAATGCATGTGTGGCTATATGTGTGCACATGTATATATATGAATGTGAGAATTCTGTCTACATGAGCATGTTTGTGTATACGCATATGAGAATATGCATAGATAGACGTGGAGGGCGGCGGCCTGGGGGAGTACCGCCCAGCGGCTGGTTTCTGAGCCTGCCGCCTCTGCCACCAGATGCTACCTGCCATGGAGGGCCAGGTAGGACTGCTGACTGGGCCCTCATCCCTCACGCTTTCTCTCCTCCATAGTGTCCCTGCCCGTGTGGGTGGCAGAAACCCCGGGCTGAGAAAGTCAGCTGGGCGGGTCTCCTGGCTGGACTCCTTGCCACACCTGTGCTGGGGCCATGGGAGCTGCTGACTGAGAAACCCCGACCGGCGCTCAGGTCAGGAGGAGGAGCTGCCCGTCCTGTCAGCGCCAGTCAAAGCTCAGAGACCAGAAACCCGGAGGTCGGTGTCCCTCTGAGACCATCGCGGCTTCCTGAAGCCTGTCTGTCCAGGCCGCCGGGGCAGGCGGGGCCGCACAGACCGACAGCTCAGAGCCGACTTCAGATGTTTACCCGACAAACCCCAGCCTCTGATTTTTCTTTTCTTTTCTTTTTTTTTTATTAACTGCTTGCCTCAACTAATAAAAACTGTTTTCTTTTGCCAAAGGACAAATCTCAGGTTGCAGCTGGGGAATAACCAGAAATTAAAACAAAAGGTTAATGTCTTCACTTCAAAAATAATAACAAAGGTGTGGGCGAGATTGGGTTTCAAGACACACGGGGGCCATCCCAGAACAGCAGGGGAAAGGGGGCGTCCAGCACACCCCGGGAACACGCCGTAGAGCTGGGGCCTCTGCACTCTGCCTCTCTCCTCCTCGATCTCCTCACAAGCAGCAGCCCAGCCCAGAGAGCGCCTCCCTCCCGCTGATCATAGACATGTGTTCTCAAGTGTGCCCGGGAGCACGCCTCTCTTGCCCAAGTGCACCTGCGAACACTCCTGTACAAGCACCGTACACCTATGTGAACTCGCAGTCTTGCTTGTGTGTGTAGGACCACGCTGTCAGGTGTGTGCTTGGATTTGAGCAAACACCTTGGCTTGCGTACACACGGGAGCAGGCCTTTAACATAAGCTCTTCCCTGTGCTGGAGGAAAGACTCGCTCATCCTGGCCTCTACTCTCCTTTCTCTGCCTATGGCCTTTGGAAGGGACAGGCCTCATTACGGGGGGGAAGCGTCCCCCAAATGAAAACCACTTAGCACAAGGTCTGCAAGGCCCCCTCTTCATTTCTTGATCCAAGAGAGGACAGGGAAGCCGCACAGACATGAAGAACAGATTGTGAGTGAGAGGGAGAGACACGGCAGCGAGATGGGGGCGTGAGGTGGCGGTGCTTTCGCAGGAGTCGAGTCCCGGCGATTGTCATCTCCGCACAATCTCACCCCGTCGACTCCTCTGTACATCCCCGGGCAGCTGAAGACCAAATAACAGCATATCCGCCCTCAGAGGAGAGAGGGGGAATGTGACTTCTATTACTCGTTGACAAGGGAGACATCCAGCCCTCGCAAACCAAGACCAGGAGGCTCTGGGAAGGTCATAAACGAGGCGGGAGGAGAGGAGGTTAACTTCGCAGTTCTGAAGTGTGGGGGTGTGTTGTGTGCATGCTTGTGTACTGTGTGGTGTGCCTGGGGGTAGTGTGTGCATGCTTGTGTGATGTGTGCACACGCGTGGTACTTCTGTGTAGCGTGTGCATGCCTGTGCATGTGTATATATGTACATGGCACGTGCATGGCGTGTGTGTACATGTGTTATGAGTGAGGCATGTGCATGTGGTGTTCATGTGTGGAGTGTGTGTGTGTGTGTGTGTGTGTGTGTGTGTGTATTGTGTATATATAAGGTTCTGTTCAATTCACAAGCCCTTCCTGAGGACTTAACACACTGAGGCACCCTGATGGTACCAGCTGGCAGGGTGCAAGGTAGGGCCCTCTAGCGACAGAGTGAGCAGCCAACCTCCTGCAAAATGTGGCTACTGACAGGAAGCCCAATGCTAGGTGTTGGGGTGGTGGGGCGAGAACGTTCCAGAGGCTCCTTGTGGGAGGCACCTGGCAGAGAGGTGGTGAGCAGGCCCTGCGGGATCATGTTCCTGAAGGGCGGCCTGAGCCCTGCTCACACCCTGCTGCCCTGCTCCTTCCTGCAGAGCAGGTGCCTCAGAGAGTGTGCTGGAGAGGTGAGAGGGATGGAGGCCGGGTCTCCACATCACTGTCTCCTGGACAGATGGGCTCCTCCTGAACAGTCATTGCCTGCCTGCATACCACCAGAAACACACACACATGTGCATAATCACACACATGTATAGACATACACTCAGCACATGTGTGACCGCACACACATGCACTCATGTACCAAACACACATGCACACAGCATACATGCAGAAATACGCATGCATGAACACAATACACATATGCACACGTGTACATAGCCATGTACACACACGTGCAATGCACACAACACACTCATACACATGTATACATGCATTACACATCTAACACACATGTACACTGCAACGTAGCATGTGCAGATGCAAATACAGTATGCACAGCACAGGTATATTTGTGCATATAACACACATGCACACAACACATACACATACACACACATGGACCCTCATAGCACAACCACACTCTCACACACCCTGACGTGGTGCCAGGCCCTGAGAGAAGAGGCAGGAGGCAGGGCGTGGGGGCTGCTGCACTTCCAAGGGCCCTTGAGTGGGCTCATGAGGTGGTCACTGCTCCACGTATGATGTCAGGAAGGGCAAAGACAGGCAGGGGGAGCAGCCGCACCAGAAACATAGGGGACCACTCTTCTGTCCTTCAGGGCTGAGGGCAAGAGAACTAACGTGTGCCGGGTAGTGGCAGCGCCCTTGGAGCGTGCTGTGTGTCCCAGAGACTCCCACACTGCAGCCAGTGAGGACGAGCAGGCCAGAGACCTGGGGTAGCTCACCTGGGCCACGAGGCTGGGGCCCCAGGACCCTGAGGCTGCCCCAGGGCAGACGGCAGGAAGGGGCTGTTCTCTGGTGAGGACAAATATATGGAGAACTCGGATCCATTGCCAGAGGCAGTGAGAGCCCAGGTGGAGACCGGAGTCTGTGGTCTGGAAAGAAGACTGATCGGCGCTACCTCCTTGGGGCGCATCCAGTCCTGGGGGGCATTTAGACAGCGATGGATGGGGCCGTGGAGGGAGAGCGCCTGGAGAGAAGTGTCCTGGGGAACTCCAGTACCCAGAGATCCTGGGGGTGGGGTGCTGCTGCTGCTGGGCAGAGAAGGAGTGGCCAGACAAGTAGATTGGAGTGTGCCTGGCATGGCGGCACCAAGGTGAGAGGTCGTAAGAAGTGGCGGCTCAGCTCTCAGATGCTGCTGAGGGTCGCAGCCAATGAGGAGTAGGATGCAGCCACTGGCTTTGGCAGCACGGAAGTCGCAGGTGCATGAGAGAGGAAGGTGCATATTTGTCCAGGCGTGGAGGCAGAAGGCTGAAGGGCTGGAGGACTAAGGGGACACCAGGGGGAAATGAAGAAACCAGAGGCTGGAGAGCTGACTGGGCATGGAGGCCACAGAGAGCAATGATGGGGGTTGTGTTGAAGACAATGGTAAAGGCCAGAACTAACGGGGAGGGCATAATGCAGAAAACCATCCATCTGTCATCCATCCATCCATCATCCATCATCCAGCCACTAATCCACCCATCTATCCATCCATCCATCCATCCATCCATCCATCCATCCATCCATTCTCTGTCATTCATCCATCCATCCACGCACCCATCATTCCATCCATCCATCCACTTACCCATCACCCACATCATCCATGATCCACCCTCTAATTCATCCATCCATCCATCCATCCATCCATTATTCATTATCTGTTTATCCATTCACCCATCCATCCATTAATCCATCATTCATCCATCCATCCATTCACCAATCCATAATTCATCTATGTATCCATCTACTTATCCATCCATCTACTCTCACCTATATCCATCTCTCTATCCATTCATGCACTAGCATCCATTGTTCATCTATATACCCATTCCACTCATCCATCCATCCATCCATCCATCCATCCATCCATCCATCCATCCGTCCATTCATCATTCATCTACTAATCCATCATCATTCATTATCCATCTATGCATCCACTAATCTATCATCTATCCACCCCCCATCCATCCACTCATCCATCCACTATCATCTCTATCTATCTATCTATCTATCTATCTATCTATCTATCTATCCATCCACTCATCCATCCACCCATCCGTTATCATCCATCCATCTACCCATCTATCCACTCCCATCGAATATCCACTATCTCTCATCCATCCATCCATCCATCCATCCATGATCCATCCATCCATCCATCCCCCATCAGTCATCCTTCCAAAATTCTATTAGTGACCCATGTTATTTGAAAATATAACTAATATTTATCTAAAATAGTCTAAACTTAGTGAAAACTTAAAAAACTTATAAATACCTAAAATATTAAATCCTGGCAAAGTAAGTTATTAGCAAAGTAAGTTATTAGCAGAGTAATTTAAAGAGATCCTTACAAGGTCATGTAGTCATTTCACCGTAGCCTCAGGGTGCAGGCAGAACAGCAACCTGGGTGTGGGCTATGAGCAGCCCCTCCTGTGACAATCGGGGATTGCCAGTTTGTATTCAACTGCAAGACAGTAGGGCTCCATCCTTTATTCACTCTGGCTGTGGAGCCCAGGACCCAGATGTCGTCTTCCTCTGGGGAAGTTCTGGGGTGAAATCTGGGTCTCCAAGGTCCCAATCGTCAAGGCTGTGGGGTAGATCACTGGGTTCGCATGGCAGGTGTGGACCGGTGAGGGTTTCCGGCATTTCACTCACCAGCTAGCATTCCTTTGAATTTTTCAAAGCCTTAACCATCTGGGGATTGCTGTCCTGAGATGCAGGTTTTGATCACACCAAGCATCTCCTTAAAGATGAAGATGCTGAAATAATGCACACACCCTCTCAGCCCTGTGCCTGGGGCGGGAATCTAGGAGGGTGACCAGATGACAGCAGCCTCCTCGCAGGGCCCGGGGGTGCCAGGGCAGAACTGGGGACTATATCAGTGTTCTTCCTTGCTCTATTGATGGGTGGGTGCGCGGGCCTAGTGGTCCGTGCTGCAGCTCCAGGTAAAGAGGGATTCCATCCATTCCTCACAGGGCTTTGCGGCCCCTCCTGGCCGACTTCAAGGTGGAGGCAGCAGGGTTAGGAGTGATCTGGGGGTCCCCACTCACAGCCAGGGAACTGAGAGGGGCTCTGCCTTCACACATGGCACTCAACCAGCAGGTGCAGCCTGGGATGTTACACAGAGGGACCCTCCTGCCCCAAAGGGTGGATGTTTCTCGAGGACAGTTGTGCCCCGTGTGTGTGGCTTCTCTGTCCCATGGTTCCATGTCCCCGTGAGCTCTGTACCTGAGTACTAGAGCAGAGCGCAGAAAACGGCCAGCGGCCTGTGACTCTCGGAGGGAGGACCTCTCCCCTCAGCCAGAGCAAGGCTGAGGGGGTCACGCTGAGGGAGGCCGTGAGGCAGGGAAACTCAGGTGGCTCTGGAGGCTGCCCAGGGAAGGAGAAGGTCGGGCATGTGCCCACGCCGGACCCTTGAGCCATGCTGGGGAGGAGGCATGGCCCGAGGCCTCCACAGACCTCCGCCCTCCTCAACGCAGCGGGGCCCAGGGACGCAAGGATCACTTGTCACCTGAGGTCTGCGTGGCTTCTCTCCCTGGAACACCTGGTCTTTTACCAGGCACATGACCACCCAGAATGGAGTTGGGTTTCCCAGCCTCTCTTGCAGCTAAATACGTGTTGGAATTCTGACTGAGGCAGCGTAAGTGAGAGCCGTACACTCCTTCCAGAAATCGTCTCTTGGGAGGATGCATGCTCTTCTTCAATTCTGTCCCCCTTACTGCTAGAATGTGACCTTGATGGTGGGCGTGCCTGTAGCCACTTGGGGCTAGGAGGAGGAAGTCCACGTGAAGGGCATTGCCACGTTTCCAGGACCGTGCAGTGCCACACGGCTCGGATGCCACCTGCCTCTGGGCTTCCTTTTCGCCCACAAGAAATGGAAATACATTTCCAGCTTGTTGAAGCCACTATTATTTGGATTTTCTGTCACACTCAGTCACACTAATCCTGATTAATACACGGGCTTGCCAGTGAACGGATTATCCTCTCCAATGTGTCAAAACGCCAAATCAGTTTCTGAGTCACACCTTTGAACAACAAGGGTGCCCGTGTTGGGAGGACTGAGATCCATGTGCCCCTGGGGAGTTTCCCGCCACGCTTATCCTGCATCTCAGTTTACCCCGGGAACGTGTGTGGGCAGACCTCAGGTTCCTTCACTGGTGGCTCTGGCGGGACCCAGAGGCACGCAGCAGGGCGACCTCCGGGGCTCTGTCCTGGACTGCGGAGGCTCCCTGTGGACAGCTGCTCCCTGGGGAAGCTGCTGGGCACCTGCGGCGTAGTGGGTGGAAAGTTAGAGAACGCTCCTTTGCGCTGGGAGTCCCCAGTGCAGGGCTCGCCTCAGTGTTGCAGAGGCACAGGGCTGCCGTAACACACCAACACCTGTCTCCCACGCACGCAGTGCTCATGCCCACGCGCGCTCTCCCTCCTGTTTTACAGACGAAGCCTGGCGGGCCAATCTGGCTGTGGAGAGGGCCCCTTGGGGCGGCGTGGGTTCACAGACAGGCAGAGGGCATCAAGAGCCCCTCCAGGTCCTGGGACCCTGCAGCCAGGAGGGCCCATGGGTGGCATACAGCAGCTGCATGTCATGAAGGAGGGCACCCGGCTGATGTCCTGCCAAGCACTGGGGCTTGGGTTTAACACATGGCTGCCCAGCTTTCTGAAGTTCACTTTCAAATCAAGCCCCCTGGCTCGGAGCTTTTTGCTCCAAATAACTAAGTTCTAATCCTAACACTCATATACATTTAAAGAGACCCTTACAGGGCATCAGAAGTCCCTGGTTTTCTGAAATTACCTTTTTGTAGCGTGTCCGGGAAGGCACACACATCTGGCCTTCACCCAGCACCTGGGTTGCAAGGTTCACTTTCCCTCCCCTTAACTCTTCCCGTCTCAAGGGAGGTGCCCTACGGCTAAGGGGTTCGAGGTCTCAGGCAGCGAAGCCTGGCTCTGGCTGCTGGAGGCCAAGGGGGGATGTCGGGGCGTTGCACAGGGCCTGTGAGGGGCTCAGACCTGTGTGGCAGAGGGGATGGGCCCTGGCAGGGTTTCAGGTGTCAAGTCTCACTTCAGAGGGCAAAGCCGGACTTCAAAGGCAGAGAACGGAGCTGTGTCCGCAAGGGAACCAGCTGGCTTTGGGGGAAGTCTGCCTCTGTGTGCTGGGCTCAGTCAGGACACTGAGGGGCATCAGAGACAAAGACGGGGAGTGGCACCCCTTCCCGAGACCCCCTGACTGTCAGAGCGTGACATGAGAGTGCGCCCCAGCCCGGCTCAGCCCAGGTCGCCTTGCTTTGGGGATTTTCACTGTCTCGTGGATTATTCTCAGAAGATCAGAGACTTCTTTGAACTGCCGTTTTGATTGTTTTTCCTAAAAAGGCAGGAATGAAGAAAATGCCTGATGCACTGCGGCCTGGGGTGCAGGGAGGGAGGAGGGCTTCAGGGAGGCAGTGGCTATGCAGTCGGGTGCCCACTCACCCTCGTCCCCACATTTCTCGGGGCACTGTGGCTCCAGGAAGCACTCGGGCCAGGCAGGACTCCCCCGGGAGACTCCATACAGACAAACAGAGAGGTTCACGTCTGATTGCGGAGCGCTTTGGCCACTTACTTATTAGGTTAGTTTGTTTTTTGTTTTGTTTTCTTTTTTCAGTACTGGGGATTGAAGCCAGGTGCACTTTACCGCTGAGCTAAATCCCTATACCTTATTTTTTTGAGACAGGGTCTTGCTAAGGTGCTGAAAATGGCCTTAAACTTGCCATCCTCCTGCCTCAGCCTCTCAAGTCCTGGTGCTTACAGGCATGCGCCACCACGCCTGGCCCCATTCTCTCCCCTTTGTAAGGGTTTTGTTGTTTTTTCCTGAGGTGGTGTGGATCCAGGCATATATGGGACTTTGCTACAGTCAGCGGCTGGAGGTCTCGGGTCCTCAAAGCCCCTCCTGGCTCCCAGGCACCCTCTGTGCTGCCCGGCTCTGTTCTGGAGTTGGTCCAGAGCCTCAGCTCCTGTCCTAGGGTGTGCAGGGGCATCTCAGACTCACCCTTGGGGGCACTATCACCACCTCTGTCTACAGACTCTGCCTGACGTCCCTTCCCACTCCAGGTACACACCCACAGAGAGCTTGGGGGTCCTGCTCCAGGAGACCCTTCCCCAACTGCTTCTCTCTTGAGTAGCATCAGTCTACTTGAGACTCTTGACACTACATATATATATATATAGTGTGTGTGTGTGTGGTACTAGGGATGGAATCCAGGGGCCTTCTACCTCCAAGCTACACCCCTATACCTATTCTATTTTTTATTTGAAGACAGGGTCTCACTAAATTGCTGAGGCTAGCTTCAAAACTGCAATCCTCCTGTCTCAGCCTCCCAAGTACTGGGATTACAAGTGTGTGCCACCACACCTAGCCTACAAAAGTATTTTTAAAAACTAATAATCAACTGTAGAGTTTTGCTACACACTCTTACTTTCCTTAAACCGAACCTTACAACACATGAAAGCCTGGTAATTACACATGGCCTCCTTTTGCAGGGTCAAGGGGAGATGACAGGGCCGGCAGGGTCCAAGAGCTTAGGGCTTGGAGGGCCGAGCACATGTCCATGTGGCCAGGGGCTGAACAAGAGGCCCCGGCGGACGCAGCATCCATCGTCCCAAGATGCCAGCCGATCTCGGGAGGAGGACGAGCTCAGAGGCACTGGAGATCTAGAAGGTTCTGTCCCTGTGACAACTCATTTATGGGATGAGGAAGGATCGTGGGAACTCTGGTTCCCTTGTAGAGACGGGTGCCCAGCCTAGGTGGCAATCGGGGAGAGGGAGGAAGGGTTCCCTGGGTCTCGTGGTTGGTGGCTTCCAGCACATCGGGGATGCTGAATGCTGGAAGACACCTGTAGGATAAGACTCCGCCAAGGAACTTCCAATTCCCTCTGCTTCTCAGAGCAAGAATCCCTGAAGGGAAGGCCATGGGTTGCTCTTTCTGAATGACCTTGAGTAAGCTGCTCAGCCCAAGATTCAAGTTCCCATCTGGAGAAGGAGCAGGACTCCACGGCCCCGTTAGGACTTCCATGTGATGATGTGTTAAGTGTACAGGGCCTGAACCTGCTGCTGTTGCCAGGGGTGTGCTACACCAAACCCGCTGCTGGATGAGAGAGCCAGGGGCCGTGCATCTGAACCCCAAAGGCCCAGCGGAAACTCACACGGCCGGGTGATCTTACAGCTACTGAAATAGACTCAGCGAGCGCCACTCTGCACCGCGGCCAGCTCCTGGCCTCAGCCCTCTCAGGCTGAGCGAGTGCCACGTGGAGGGTTCTACAGGTGATGGGTGACTGGCGGTCACAGCAGAGGGAGGACAGATGCACATCAGGACGTCAGCACCCCTACCCCCGGCCAACAGCGTGCGTCGGGACGGGCCACGGGACCTGTTCATCACATTCTGAACCCGCAACACGGGGTCGCGGAGGATCCACCTTCCTTCATTCTTCCCTTTCATAACTGACTAAGTTCCTGTCTTGTGGGATGCCCGTATTAGCTAGTGGGAATGCAATCACAGACAAGTCCTGACCACTGAGCTTACAGCCCAGTGGGAGACAGGAGGACAAGAGCCAAAGACCCCCAGGCACAATCAGGCTGTTGGTGAATGCACGGGGCCTCCAAAGACCCGGGGCCAGCTCAGACAGGTTGCTGCGCCTCTCCTGAGCCATCCGACACCTTTGCCTCAGAAAGACCTTTTGCTGGGGACGGTGCTGACCTGATCCTGGTATTCCCCACAAGTGGGAGGCTGAGTGGACTAGGGAGCCAGTGTGGGGACCAGGTGAGCAGGCACAGGAGGAGCCGGTGACTGGGACCCTGGTCCACGCTGCAGCCCAGGACCAGCCCGTGTCAGCCCCTCGGGGGTTTGTCATCAGCACCTGAGCAGGGGCAGCAGAGGCGTTCAGGGGTATTAGAACAGCTCAGAAGAGACCAATGGAGCTCCTGGTTACTGCAGATATAAACAAGGCTCCCAAATCTGCCGACGTGAAGTTAATAAAACCAGGCAACTTGGGGCTGTGGCAGAGTGCCAGATCCTGCAAGGCAGGTGACAAGTTTTGGGGAGCCATCTGGGTCATCTTTGCTAAAAGCTGAAGGATGCCACTCTGTTCTGTCCTGTGTGGCCCTTGCGAAGGCCCCTCCAAGGGCGGTCGCCTGAGTCATGCGTTCAGTAAAGAGGGGGTGTCACCGCGTCTGCAAGTCACATTCCTCTGCACATCACAGTTTTTATAACTTTCTAAGGGAAATTGATTACAGCCCCCTCTGAAAACTAAAGCAATTTTAATTTCAAACGCACTCAGAGCGGTGTCTTTCATGTTGTGTTTGCGGAAGTTAGCGTCAGCCGCAGCCAAGCGTCGGGCGCTGTGAGCTGCAAGTTTAATTTGGAAACGCACGATGCATTTTTAATAAGGACAACTAAATGTGTTTCCTTCGAAGTGTATTTTAAAGAGTTAATAATAAACCATCTTCTAAGAGAGAAGCTATTTGAAGTCAGAAACAGAAATTCAAGGATCCCACCCTGAAAGCGATTGCTTCGGCAACACTACCTGAACACTGAATTCGTTGGAAATTCACAGAGGAAAGACCAGATTTCACCGGGTTTCTTCTACTTGGTTTATAAGAAGAGTCTTTAGAAATGACAAGCATCTGGCAGGTCCCGACCTGGGAAGCTCTTCCCTGGGACTGTACTGCCCTTGAGGTCACGGATGTGACCACGTGCATTGACCAGGCGAGCTAAGACACCACTTACCACAAACCTGTGCTTACAGGTTGTCATCGAAGAGTGGGTGACATTAAGTAGTGTGTGAGCTCTGTTTTCTAGTGGTTTGGTCTAGCAAGACTCAGAGGGCTAAAGGCAGGGTGTCCCAGGAGGTGCTAACGTGGACGGAGGGATGAGGGGGGATGGGTGCAGGAGAGGTCCCCCCAAGAAAAATTCTGACCCCTCAGACCTGGCGGCATGAATGCTGATCCAGGGGCCGGCACATCTGGCCTCAGGCAGACGCCCCCAGCCCAGAGTCTGTAGTGCGTGACTGCCCCACACCCCAGCCACGCTGCCAGGACCTCGCCCGGAGCTCGGAGCGGCAATGTCAGGTGTCTGGACTGTTCCTGAGCTCACAGAATTGCGCTTATAGAGTCTTCTTCTCCGGGATCACCTGTGCCCTCCCATGTCCACTCCTCTCCCCTTTGCAGAGGTCTCTCTGGCTCTTCCCTGCCCCCTTCTGTCCTCTTTGATACTGTCTTCTTCTTCTTCTTCTTCT